>JAXGGA010005210.1:0-80226 GCA_038373865.1 Uloborus plumipes
TGTTTTTTCCCTAACATTCTCATTTTTACTACAAGATATTACAAAAATTGAAAGCAAAGCTCTGAAAATACGCGTGAACGATTAGTTTATTGCAAAAAGCAGTCAACTACAAAAGTTTTAATAATTTTTTTTGTACTGAAGATAAGACGTAAGAAAATATTTTTTTGTCGGTAAAGTATCCAAATGAGGTCTTTAAGCCTAAAAAAAATCAACACCTAAATAAAAAGCAGTAAGTTGTTAAACGGGTTTTTTTCGTTTTTCTCAAAACAACAAATTTGTCTGTTGACTGGTTTTTGAAATAAACGGTTCATGTACCGTATCTTTAACTTGTCCCCTAATGAAAACACAATAAGGTTACAAAAGAAAAAAAGGGGGAGGGGGACTGGGCCTCAGTTTCAAAGAATGAAAACTAGTTAGTTACACTGAAAAAAAAAGGGGGGGGGGCGACGTTTTTTTTCTGTATAATTTTGGCAGCCGAGGTTCCAGTTTAAAATTGTAAAATGCACAGTAATAAGTTAATTTTTGTTTGTTACTATGCATTTTACAGTTATAAACTGGAACCTCTGTTGCCAGTGTAAAACTGTAAAAAACAATAGTTTATTTTTTGCAGTGTATGGTAGCTGTCTGCTCATCAAACAATGTAAAGAAATAAATGTTTTCGTAGTGACCATTTTGAGAAACTAAATAAAAAACGCTGTTTTTGTCCGAGTATGATTTATATTCCTGATGTTAATAAGAATTTCTAAAATAGAAAAATGAATAAATATCCCCTTGTGTTGAAGTAAAAATCAGAGCGGGGTTTAAAATAACGCATGATTAAAAAATGTACAAAATATATTTAAAGAAAAATCTTGCAGTTTGATAAATTACTGTGTCTCGCCTAATGCATTTACAAGGTTCCCTTGACAATTCTTTTAATTATTTCAAAATCATGCTTTTTTTACACACCTTGCTAAAGGATAAAACCTTTTTTTTTCAACAAAATCTAATCCCATCCGTAACATTTTAATCACAAATAACGAACATTTAAACTCGATTAAGTAGTCTTGAGATTAATTATACATTAAAAAAGTTTTTCCCACATGCTAACGACAGTTAAATATTTAGTAATTTCAAGAAAAGACGTCCTATAAAAGACATCTTTGTACGGAAATTAATCTCTGATTATTACGAGAAGGTTGGTTTCGCAAGGAGCTAAAATTTTAATTAGTTCATTTCAAGAATTTCTCTATTCTAAAAGTATTCAAAGAAATTTCAAAGTTGGAAGAAATTAGTCGTATTAGAAGTAGTACAATGAAAAAACTGATTAAATATCCCTCTGATTGAAAATCGCACAGTGTGGGTTAATTTTTCTCGGAAACACTTTTTCTTCTTTCCTTTTTTTTCGATTCTATCCAATTTTATACTGTTAATTAGTTTGAACTACGAGAAAAGAATGGCTGAGGGATTTTCACTTTTTTCTGCTTAAATTATAATTTTCAATTCAATTTTCGATTAAAAAACTTTTTTGCATTAAAAGAAGAAATGGTTCACTATTTTGTTACTTTCATTTTACCAAACTTGCAGTACTTATTGTAGGAACTTTTTTTTTTTTTAAAGAAGCTCAGTGATAGTACTTCGAGTTTCCACGCAGCAGATCCGGGATCTCGATTCCCGGGTTTGGTACGATTGATTAACTTCAGATTAACAAAATAATTTTTTTCTCAAATGCCTAAACAAACATGGGCACGATAAATAATCGTTTATGTGTTGTAACTGCACTGCAAAAAAAAAAAAAAAAACATTGTTTTTACAGTATAATACTGGCAACAGAGGTTCCAGTTTAAAACTGTAAAAATGTACAGTAAAAGTGTAAAACTAACAATTTTACAGTTTGTTACTGGGAAGGAGCAATTCTACTATTTATTACCACAATTTTACAGGCTATTACCACAAAATTAGCTATATTATACTGTAAAAACAACAGTATAATACTGGCAGCAGAGATTCCAGTTTAGAATTGTAAAATGCAAAGTAATAAATTGTAAAAGTAGCAATTTTACAGTGTATTAGTGTAAAATTAGCAGTTTTGCATTTCATTACTGTAAAGCAGCAATTTTACAGTTTGTTACTGTAAAATTAGCAATTTCTACAGCTTGTTATTATAAAATTAGCTGTAATACTGTAAAAACAACATCCATTTTTTTACAGTGTAGGAAATCATATCATAGAGTAATAATGAAAGTTTTTTAAATACGTAGCAATCAAAAGAGAATTGTAAAACATGTTTCTCTCAACAAAATTGTTTTTGACCCTCTAGACCCCTTTATCGAAATATGATGTATTTTAAGTCACCCGACGTTTTGTAGAGGTAGAGAAGTTACCAAATTCAGCGAGTTCCAGTGACTAATGGCAGACATCTTTTACATAATTTGTAGGGTCATTAAACGAAAACGCCTTATTCTTGCCCCGCTAATAAATTTAATTTAAAAAGTAGTAATTTCAAAAGGTAATAAACATGTTTTTGCTAAGAAGGTCTTCCCTAGTTGGTGATTCCTTAACCAACAAAATTTCTTTCATCACCCTTTAAAATCGCTACTTTTTAATGAACACATGAGAGTCACGTGCAGGATCAGGGAGCGGCTTTTTCGTGAAATGGTCCCTATTGATCAATGTCCTGCACATGCTGACGGTGAAATAGCTTGATCATTTTCTCGTCAAGACAAAATTTGTCTCTTTCGTAAAAGTTTAAGACTTTATATCTCAATAACGGGCGGACGAGGACGAATCTTTTTTAAATCAAAAATGGATGGTGTTATGAAAAAAGGAGTTAACCCACAAAACATAAAAAAATGAGTTATCCAACTGTGATGGTAAAATATGTTGCTTTCTACCTTAAGCAAAAATATTTAAGCCCTATCAGCATTTCATGGTAACATATCATTGGTATATTGATATAGAGCTCCATGCTTTTTGCCAGAGTTTGTTGACTTTAAAGCCCATTATCTCAAAATCAGGTTTTTGTGGGTTAACTCCTTTTTGCATAACACCATCCAAATAAATTAAGTTATATGCACTAGACCACCAGCTCGTTTATTCCGTCAATGGACTACAGTTTCGTGCTTATTATGCACTCATCAGCATGGAACAGGAATAAAACGAGCTTGAGGCAAAAATCCTCCCATAGAGCAAAAAGAGCCAACAAAGACTGGTAGCTGATGTGAAATTAGCACAACAGTGAGCGACCGCACTTGGTACGGTATAACTCCAAAACTTTGAGGCAAAGCTCGGGTATAAAGCAGTAAGTACCCCCTAAGGCAGGGCTTTCAGAGTGACACATAAACTTGAACACTTTTAATACATCAACATGTAAAAATAAAGTTTAGCCTTTAGTTTTAATAATAGTGTTAAATACGTATATTGCATTTGACTTGTAAAGAACATGAATTTTATATTTTATTCAGAGTTACATACATACAAACAAACAAAAAAAACCCACATGTGAAACTAATAAAAGCGTATTAATGTGTCTCGAGATGCTTTTTCGAATGCTTCCTATTTGAGCCTCTTTTCGTTATTAGGTTCGCTGGGTTAAGTAAGCAGCTAACACTTTTAATACATCAACATGTAAAAATAAAGTTTATGCTTTAGTTTTAATAATAGTATTAAATATATTGCATTTGACTTGTAAAGAAAGTGAATTTTATATTTCATTCAGAGTTACATACATACAAAAAAACAAACAACCCACATGTAAAACAAATAAAAGCGTATTAATATGTCTCGAGATGCTTTTTTGAATGCTTCCCAATTGAGCCTCTTTTCATTATTAGATTCGCTTGGTTAAGTAAACAGCTGAATTCATCTACATAAGCATTTCATTAATGAGCAAGTATTTATTGATTTTTACTTAAAATTACCAAAACAACGTTTTTCTCAAATGTATGAGCGAACATGTGTATGATCAATAATCGCGAATATATTCTAACGTAAGCAGTTTCATTCATGTACGTAAGGAATTTCTAACGTGAGCACACAGTTTCATTCATCTACGTAAGCAATTTCTAACGTTAGCACACAGTTTCATTCATCTGCGTAAGAAATTTCATTCATGTACAAGTATTTTGCTAAAATTGCATCCCTCTTCAGTATAAAACAAGAAGTTCTGTCAAGAACTAAACGAGCCTACTTTCCCGTACGTCGACATCGGCATTCTCGCATCTGATCATTATTCTCTTGATTATCTGAGACTGAAAATTATGCCAAACATATCTTTTTAGCACTTAGAGCTGATTTCGAAACGCAAAATATACCCTTCTCATCAGATGAAATAGACACGTAAAAAGTAATTAACGAATAAATAAAGTTTTGTCGCACCTTTTAAAGAGTGTAACTGTTACAGTTCCTCCGTAGAAAAAATCCTCCATCGTTTTCAAAAATAATAATAATAATAATAATAATAATAATAAAATAAATAAATAAATAAATAAAAGTACAAAGAGCATCAAAACGTATTTTATCAAAGAAAGAAAAAAAAGAAAAAAAACTCGTCCGTTAATAAAATGTCTCGAATTTCACTTTTAATCCGTTGCCAGTTGTTAAATATAAATAAAGAATAAAATGTTCTCGTGAATGAAAAATTTTTGTTACAAAAAAAAATCGTCTGCCAAAAAAAAAATAATAATAATAATAAATAAAATAAAACAAATGAATAAATAAACAAAAAATCGTCTGCACAGTCAGTCATTTTTTTTCTGAGCCTGCATTTCCGCCATGTTTGCGGAGTCGGAGTCGGAATCAGAGTCCTCACAGAAGATTACTCAGAAAAGTACTTTACAAACATTATTTATCAAAACCATTTTCTTACAAAGTTAGTTTGAAGGAAATCCGACTTTAAGTTCAGGATCAACATTCAACTTAAATTCCCCGTAGACGCTAATGTTAATTTTTTTTTCTGAACGGTTCAATATTGAACGAAAAATGGTTCAAATCAAAAAGCGAAATATGGGAATGTATGGGAAAGCCTCTCCGAGATCTTTCAAACAAAAAAAAGTTTATTCCATTCGGACGGTTCACTCAAAAGTTATTAGGTGGGGAAAGGTTGCTTGAACGGTTCAATGTTGAACGAAAAAATGCTCAAATGGAAAATTTAAATACGGTAATGAAGTATCCTTGCTGAGATCCTTCGAACAAAAAAAAAGTTTATTTAAATCGGACTGTTCACTCAAAAGTTATTAGGGGTGACAGCTTGATTGAGCGGTTCAATGTTGAACGAAAAATTGTTCAAATCGGAAATGTAAATACGGGAATGAAGTATCCTTGATAAGATCTTTCGAACAAAAAAAGTTTGTTCAAATCGGATTGTTCACTCAAAAGTTAGCATCGCGGGACAGGTTGTTTGAACGGTTCAAAGTTGAACCAAAAATTGTTCAAATCGAAAAATCAAATATGGGAATGAGCTGTACTCGCCGAGATCTTTCGAACAAAAAAAAGTTTATTCCATTCGGACGGTTCACTCAAAAGTTATTAGGTGGGGAAAGGTTGCTTGAACGGTTCAATGTTGAACCAAAAATGTTCAAATTGAAAATTTAAATACGGTAATAAAGTATCCTTGCCGAGATGCTTCGAACAAAAAAAAGTTTGTTTAAATCGGACTGTTCATTCAAAAGTTATTAGGGGTGACAGCTTGTTTGAACGGTTCAATGTTGAACGAAAAATTGTTCAAATCGAAAATGTAGATACGGGAATGAAGTATCCTTGAAAAGATCTTTCGAACAAAAAAAAGTTTGTTCAAATCGGACTGTTCACTCAAAAGTTAGCATCGCGGGACAGGTTGTTTGAACGGTTCAAAGTTGAACCAAAAATTGTTCAAATCGAAAAATCAAATATGGGAATGAGCTGTACTCGCCGAGATCTTTCCAACAAAAAAAAGTTTGTCCAAATCGGAATGTTCATTCAAAAGTTATTAGGGGGGGGGGACAGACAGACCGACCGACCGACCGACCGACACACAAATTCCCCATCTCAATACCCTACTTTCAAATTTTTAATTTTTCGATATTCATTTTACCTTTTTATTTTTTAACTTGGCGATATTTTTTGGACTTGGCGATATTTTTTTAACTTGGCGATATTTTTTGGACTTGGCGATATTTTTTAGATGCATTAAGCTACTTTTAATACTTTTTTCGTCTTTCTTTTATTTTTAACGGGAAAGTAGGCTGAAAACTGCCCTATATTTTACAAATCCTGTAAATGGTTGTCTATTTACTTTGTCATGATTAACCAGTCATTGGTAGTAACTTAAGATTTTATGACCAAAGCAAGTTCTTTCTTCAATGTCTGAGCGATAATTTGTACTATCAATAATTACTGATGCATTCTAACGAGTATGAGCAGTTTTTTTTTTTTCAAGTATTTTGCCGAAAATATATCACTATCTTCGTAACATAAATAATTAAATTTTAGTTTAAAAAACTAAAATATTCGCTTTTAGAGTTAATCAAACTAACATGCATTTATAATACATCAAAATGAAACATAGTTTAGCCTTTAGTGTTAACTAGCGGTACCCGCACGGCTTTGCCCGTGGTATAAAATGAAAAGTTCATTTGTAAAATAATTGATATAGCAGAAAAAAACACTATTTTAGATATAATTCAACTATAATTCCTTCAAAGTATGATATAAAAATCTGGTATGGACCCCACACTACTTCCTTTTACGTGTAAATTTCTTAGTAGATGCCTTAAGTGTTAAAATAGTGCTTGGAGTGAGCAAGATTACAGTTCAAGCATTTACATCCCTAGTTTGCCACGAAAAAATGCAAAAAAATGTTTTACAATGATTAATCTACTAAATATCACCGATTTTAACATCATCCAGTGGATTTTTCGGAAAATGTCGCCAATAGCGCCAAATTGAACCCAAATCAGGAAAAAAAAAAAATCGCCACATTTGTCACCAACTTGGCGTCAAACACTTGGTCGCGCCAATTCATATCACTTTTGTCTGCATTGAAATTAACACTGATTTACCCCATAAAAGGAGTAAAACACCCCTTGGGGACATTCGAATGCAACAGAACCAACTCACAGAAACCAACAGACATCTTACCAAAGTTTAAAAGAAGAAGAAAGTTTTCTTATCAATTTTCAAAAACAAAATAACACATTTTCCGAAATGACACGCTTTAGAAAGAACGTTGAAATATCGCAATTTATACGATATTATTGAAGGTTCTTGGCGCTATTTAAAAAGTCGCCAATTTAGTAGCTAATTTGGGATACCTTGGATAATTCTGAACCCCTATCCCTTCCATAAATAAAGAAACTTACATATTATCACTTTTGTGAAAGAGAAATTGTCGCCAAATGTTGAGGTATTCTCTATGAAGCTGATTACTTTTTTGGCAATCTGAAATCAATTTGAATATTATATTTGGCGCTAAAAGTACACCATTCCGTAAGGCGTTAAAATAATTTCCAATATTGCAGTATATCATAGCAAATAGTATGGACATGAAAACGAACTATTGATTGGATGTTTGGCGAGAAAATATAGTAACATACTTTGATTGAAAACAGCAATAGATAAAGAACAAAATAGTGTTCGCCTGGAAAATAATGCATGACATCTAAGCGTCTACAAATCTAAAGGAGTTCCGAAATATGAAACTGAATCTCATTTGTTTTAAAAAAAAGATTAATCTGTTAATCAAATCTTTTTTATCCTTTGTACTTCAGACAGTTATTGGGAAAACTTCCATTATTGAGGGCTCTTGGCGCGATTTAAAAGATCGACAAATTTACGGTAGCAAGCAATTCCAACTATCTGCCAGAGAGTTGAGTTGATACACTAAATACTCGATTGGATTGATGAAAGCCTTCGAAAATGGCGTTTTAAATTGAAATTACAAAGACAGAATCAGGTCTAAAATTGAAATAAAAAAATAACTACCCATCGGATTTTGTTGAAACTGGTCTCTAAACCTTCCCAGTACCAAAAGGAACAAACGGTGAAACTTTCAGCCAAATCTCCCGGGTAGTTTCTGAGATCTTAGGGAACACACACACATACACATATACACATATACACATTTACCAACATTCATTTTTATATATATAGATAATAGCATTAAATATATTGTTTTCATATTTGCAAAGAACGTGAATTTTATCTTTTATTCAGAGTTACATACTAACAACTGAAACACTTATAATACATCAGCATGTAATACAGTTCAACCTTTAGTATTAATAATAGTATTAAATATATTACTTTTACATTTGTAAAGAACGTGAATTTTATCTTTTATTCAGAGTTACATACATACTGACAAGCAAACAAACCCACGTGTGAAACCAATAAAAGCGTATTAAAAATGCCCTTTACATTACAAATCCTTTACATGATTAACCATTTGCTTCGTCATGGGTAAACAAAGTTATCGATTGCAACTTCAAATTACCAAAACAAGTTTTCGCTCAAGTGTCTGAGGGGCGTATTTGTAACTGAAGGAAAAATTTCACGAAATTATACTTCCTGTTTTACGACTCAGTACACGGTTTTCTGTCATTCGCAGAAAGCAAAAATGCGAAGTCACGTTCTTTCTTGACATTCGGAAAGCCGATACGTTACCTACTGAATTTTGTACGTGTCAGAAATGCAGGCATTCGTCCCACATTGGAAAATCTATAAGCATGTGAGCTTTACCATTTACGAGATGTATGGTATTTTTATCATTAAATTACATGTATATTCATAAGAAAACGCGTTTAGATGCGTCGCTAAAATGATAACAATGCAAAATGAACTCAAAATATTGACGTTAAAGTGTTCACAAGAAGTATTTTTTCTAAGAAAGCACACTGCATAATTTCATTCTATTTTAGTCTATTATTATGAGAATATTAGCTTATTACTCGGAGTTGCCCGGTTGCTTATTAAAAATGCTCGCAAAAATTAGAAGCTCTAATTTTTTGGCATCAAACATAATTTGTGCCAATGTTCCAAGGAAATTAGAACATGAATAATAATTGTCTTTACCTTATTTCGTGCTAAAATGAAATAGGTGAGTCTTAAATTGATAATTCATTGTTAATCGTAATCTTTGTTGGAAAATGCTCATACTTAAATGTGTTAAATTTTATCGATTTGTATGCATAAAGGCTTATCTCTATTACTCTATCTTTTCAAAAAAAATGAATTTTGAGCTTTTTAGATTTTTTTAAAATTTCAAAAACCCGCCTATGTTAATTCTAGTAACAACAAGGAACCTCTGTGCCAAGTTTGATGAAAATCCGACGAAAACTGGATTTGTATAACGAACAAACATACAAATATATATACATACATACATTTTTATATAGATAGATACATACATTTACATATACAGGGTGTCCACTCCAATCGTGGACCAATAGCTAATTTCTAAACCGTTAGAGATAAGCATATAGTTCATTTAGGAAAAAATCTCCAAATTACGAAAGGAATTTTGGGTCTATTCAATGTTTTTCAAAAAATCAAATTTTGAAAGAGTTACGAAATTTAAATTTTTATACAGCCCCCCAGTCCTATCAATCATATTTAGTAAAACATTTTTGACACTGTAACGTTTAAAACAAAAAAAAATCACTCTTCTACCACAAAAATTAACCGAGTTATGACGTTTTGAAAAATCAAGATTTTGAAGGATTTCGCATACGGTCCCTTAAGCGATCTCTCGATGACGTCATGAAATAATGCAAAATCTTGATTTTTCAAAACGTCATAACTCGGTCAATTTTTGTGGTAGAAGAGTGATTTTTTTTTTGTTTTAAACGTTACAGTGTCAAGAACGTTTTACTAAATATGATTGATAGGACTGGGGGAATGTATAAAAATTTAAATTTCGTAACTCTTTCAAAATTTGATTTTTTGAAAAACATTGACTAGACCCAAAATTCCTTTCGTAATTTGGAGATTTTTTCCTATATAAACTATATGCTTATCTCTAACGGTTTAGAAATTAGCTATTGGTCCACGATTGGAGTGGACACCCTGTATATAGATACATCCATTTTTTATATATAAATAGTAAATTATCGTTAAGTTATTTAATTATTTTTTTACTACTAAAATGAATGCAGTCAATCATTTACCACTATATTATAACTTTAAATGAATGACACGCGCAAATCAAGAACAGTTTAAAGATTCTCAGTTTAAAGATTTTAAGTTTAAAGAAGATTTTGATTCGTGACGTCAATGAATTGAAATAAAAAATTTGTATAGTTGAAAAAGAAATTTTACTTCCATGCGTTGGACGATCACAAAAACCCCTTGGAACTCTTTGGATGATCGAACATATTTGTCCTTAGAATGATATACTTAGCAAAAAAAAAGAACGATGCCAGTAGTTCGAAGATCAAAAATACAACTCGCGATTATTTGCATGGTTAACCGTATGAGTTCATCATAAAAATAAGAGGTAGTGTGTAAAATTAGAAGAAGACACTTTGCAAAAGGAAAAAAAATATTTGCTGGCCATATTTGCATGGTTAACCGTATGAGTTCATCATAAAAATAAGAGGTAGTGTGTAAAATTAGAAGGAGACACTTTGCAAAAAGGAAAAAAAAATATATGCTGGCCATATTTGCATGGTTAACCGTATGAGTTCATCATAAAAATAAGAAGTAGTGTGTAAAATTAGAAGGAGACACTTTGCAAAAGGAAAAAAAAAATATGCTGGCCATTTTAAGAACAAAGATACTTATCAAAGCTTTTTTCAATTGTCAAACTCTTAACGCATCTGCTCCTTGTAAAGATACAAATGATGTTATAAAGTATTCTGGGGATATTTTCCTGTTCTATGCAGGATTCAGTGTTAGAAAATAGGAGAGGTTTCCTTTTCCATGTACCTCCCTTATCAGGAGAAACAATACTAAGATTTATTACAGGCTGATGCTCTTTTGATAATAACAAGCAGTTCTGTCAAGAACTAAACGAGCCTACTTTCCCGTACATCGACATCGGCATTCTAGCATCTAATCAATATTCTCTTGAATATCTGAAACTGAAAATCATGTCAAACATACCTGTATAGCACTTAAAGCTGATTTCTAAAAGCAAAATATGCCCCTCTCATTAGATGAAATGGACACGTAAAAAGTAAATAAACGAGTAAATAAAGTTTTGTCGCACCTTTTAAAGAATGTAACTGTTATAGTTCTTCCGTAGAAAAATTTCACAATCGTTTTCAAAAGAAAAAAAAATAAATAAAATAAAAGTACGAAGAACATCAAAACACATTTTATCAAAGAAAGAAAAAAAACCTCGTTCGTTATTAAAACGTCTCGAATTTTATTTTTAATCTGTTGCCAGTTGTTAAATATAAATAAAGAATAAAATGCTCTAGTGAATGAACAATTTTTGTAATCAAAAAAAATATCGTCTGCCAAAAAATAAATAAATAAATAAAAATAATAATAATTAATTAAACAAAAAAATGAATAAATAAACAAAAAATCGTCTGCCCATTCAGTCATTTTTTTCTGAGCCTGAATTTCCGCCATGTTTGCGGAGTCGGAGTCGGAATCAGAGTCCTCACAGAAGATTTTTCAGAAAAGTACTTTATATACATTTTTTATCAAAAATGTTTTCTTACAAAGTTAGTTTGAAGGAAATCCGCCTTTAAGTTCAGAATCAACATTCAATTTAAATTTCCCAGTAGGCGCTCATGTTAAAAAATTTTCTAAACGGTTCATCATTGAACGAAAAATGGTTCAAATTGAAAAGTGAAATATGGGAATGAGTCTCTCCGAGATCTTTCGAAGAAAAAAAGTTTATTCAATTCAGACGGTTCACTTAAAAGTTATTAGGTGAAGAAAGGTTGCTTGAACGGTTCAATGTTGAACGAAAAAATGTTCACATTGAAAATTTAAATACGGTAATGAAATATCCTTGCCGAGATCTTTTGAACAAAAAAAAGTTTGTTTAAATCGGACTGTTCATTCAAAAGTTATTAGGGGTGAGAGCTTGTTTGAACGGTTCAATGTTAAACGAAAAATCGTTCAAATCGAAAATGTAGATACGGGAATGAAGTATTCTTGATAAGATCTTTCGAACAAAAAAAAAGTTTATTCAATTCGGACGGTTCACTTAAAAGTTATTAGGTGGGGAAAGGTTGCTTGAACGGTTCAATGTTGAACCAAAAATGTTCACATTAAAAATTTAATACGGTAATGAAGTATCCTTGCCGAGATCTTTCGAAAAAAAAAATGTTTAAATCGGACTGTTCATTCAAAAGTTATTAGGGGTGACAGCTTGTTTGAACGGTTCAATGTTGAACGAAAAATTGTTCAAATCGAAAATGTAGGTACGGGAATGAAGTATCCCTGAAAAGATCTTTCGAACAAAAAAAAGTTTGTTAAAAATCGGACTGTTCATTCAAAAGTTAGTATCGCGGGACAGGTTGTTTGAACGGCTCAAAGTTGAACCAAAAATTGTTCAAATCAAAAAATCAAATATGGGAATGAGCTGTACTCGCCGAGATCTTTCCAACAAAAAAAAGTTCGTCCAAATCGGAATGTTCATTCAAAAGTTATTAGGGGGGGGACAGACAGACCGACAGACCGACCGACCGACACACTAATTCCCCATCTCAATACCCAACTTTCAAATTTTTAATTTTTCGATATTCATTTTAACTTTTTATTTTTTTAACTTGGCGATATTTTTTTCGACTTGGCGATATTTTTTTAACTTGGCGATATTTTTTGGACTTGGCGATATTTTTTTAGATGCATTAAGCTACTTTTCATACTTTTTTCGTCTTTCTTTTATTTTTAATGGGAAAGTAGGCTAATAAAAATGAGGAAAAAAGCATATCCTCAGATACATATAATTTTTTAAGTATGTCAACATTAAAAAATATGCTTTTAAAAAAGAACAATTTTTGAGTAAAATGTCTGTACAGGAGATTTAAAAAGAAAAAAGAAATTAAAAAAAAATAGTAAAACCGATGAATCATTTTATGGGGCGAAAATCATATTTGGTTCAAAGGAGACATAAAATAAATAAATTTTTAGCCCTTTTTTTTGCCAATTTCCAAACAATAAGCTTTATACACTTTTTTTATTGTTTTTTGAAGCTTAATAGTATGTAAATGAGCTACATCTTCAAATTTTCACTCATTTTATCATGTGTTGCAAATAAGTGTAAAAATCTAATTTATGAAGATAATTATGAAGTTTGTATTTAATTCTTAAATACAGACAACTAGTTCAAAATAGACGACTTAAATTTCGCTAAGTTAATGCTCAATGAAGCATGGTTCAAATGCATTAATTTTCTTTCCAAGACAAGATTCCAAGAGAAATTAATAAAATTCAATCTGAATATCCCGTTACTCTTATCCAGCGAAGCAGGAATCCCAGTTCCTCCCCATCCTCTTAAAATACGGCCGTTTAATGAGCGGCCGTTGCAACATCCCAGTGGTAATTACAAGGCGATGGAAACACTAGAATAAAAGGCGTTGTTTCAATCTGACAGAGGCTGGATTAAAATTCCGTGGACATTTTTCGACCAGCGGGCAATTAGATGTGGAAATTTCTCCTCTTTAATTGCTCGTGAGCTGTAGCCACTTGTGGATGCAGCAGATCTTTGTGATAGTTTGCCAGCTAGGCGACTTTAAGAGAGAGTAGCGTGCACGGAGAGCTTGTAAGAAGCCTGTGAATTGGAGATTATTTCGTGTCTTGGGGGAAGTTATTTGCCCCAAGCTGTTTATGAAATAAGTCTTAGGGAGTCTTTGACCGAATTTAGAGTTTTAATAAGAGAGCCAAAGTAGTTCAAACAAAAACTTGAAATACATAAATATCGACAACGTGTGTGTGTGTGTGTGTGTGTGTGTGTGTGTGTGTGTGTGTGTGTGTGTGTGTGTGTGTGTGTGTGTGTGTGTGTGTGTGTGTGTGTGTGTGTGGTGTGTGTGTGGTGTGTGTGTGTGTGTGTGTGTGTGTGTGTGTGTGTGTGTGTGTGTGTGTGTGTGTGTGTGTGTGTGTGTGTGTGTGTGCGTGTGCGTGCGTGTGCATAAATACATTTTTGACGATAAATCAACGGATAAATACAGACATGACAAGACAGAAAAAAAAAAGAAAATGGAACCGTCAAGAAAATTAAATCAATTAATTTTATTCAGTATTTAAACAGTATTTAAATCAATTTCTTAAGAAAAAGAAGCACTGTTATATTTTTCTTTACCTAAAGCCCTAGCATTTGTCTTGAACATACTAAGTTTCACTATTCCTATATTTTTAAGGGCCCTTTTCTTTTCTTTCAACCCATAGAACCCCATTGTTAAAAACCCATAAAGGACTGTTGGCGTTTCTGAAGAACACTATTTTACCGTAAGTGTCATTACTAAATATGGGACCAGTGCACAATTACAGCAACCGTAGTAATATTTAAAGCAACTAATTTGTTTTTTAATTCATCTAGTGATTTCAAGCATGGAACATTATAACAGCGTTAATAACCCAACAAAACAGCTATTAGTATCTCTGAAAATTCTGCTTTACGTTGATAGTCATTGGGAACTATGGGACGAGTGTATGATAAGAGCGGCCGTAATAACATTTAAAGCGAATAAAAGAAAACTTGCTATTCATCTAGTAACTTCAGGTATAGAACATTTTAAACATATTAATAACCTAAAGAAAATGCTATTGGCATCTCAGAGAGTTCTTACTGTTTTACCTAGAGTAACATTTGTAGCAGTAGCACCAGTGCGTGGTACTCCCTACTAGCAGCCATTCATATTCATAATCAACTAAAAGAAAAATTATTATTCATTTATACTGTTAAAACTACAGGTTGAATAAAGCACCTTTAAAGGTGAAACGATATAGCACCAATATTTGGCTCCCTATGGGACTCCTGAAGGTGCCATTCGACTCGTGTGGTTTCCCTTGAGGTGCCCTGGGCCACCCATGAGAAGCCATAAGCAGGGGCACCAATGAGTCCACCAGCGGCACCCTTGAAGTATGCCTCTTGACTCCCTATGGCACCCTTAAAGGTACTATTTGACTAGATGTGATTTAGTACCCCCTGGGGGCACCCATGGGGCATCAACAGCCCATAGACACATAAAGCCAAATGGCAGGGGGGTCAAGTGACACCCTTCATGGGGTGCCGCTGGTTATATAACGTTTCACCTTTAAAGGTGCCTTGTGCAACCTGTAGTTTTAACAGTGTAGTGACTTCAGTGATGGAACAATCTCAAACACGTTGACCATGAAAGAAGCTATTGGCATCTCTGAGAATCACTGCTTTATAATGAGTATGGTAATAATGAGAACAGTACACAGTAATCTCTACAAGCACCCCACCTGATATTCTTAAAGCAACCAAAAGAGAAAATGTTATTCATCTGGAACACGTTAATGATCCAAAAAAGTTGCTATTGACTTGTCTGAGAACCATCACCGCTTTACCTATAGTACCATCCGTAACTGTGGAACCAGCGCGCCTCACTCTATACAAGCAACCATTCATATTTTTAAAGCAACTAAAAGAAAAATTGTTATTCATGTAGTGACTTCAGGCATGGAACATTCTCAAACAGGAGCGACGATGCCCATCAAGTGCTCTCATTCACCCCCCGCTCCGTGACTAATAACGGAAGAGACTGCATAACGACGCGATTTCCGCAGGACACTACTTCCAAAGGATTTGGGAAGCATCTGAGGTCGAGGACAGTAAGCCCCGGTAATGATCAAACGGGAAGAACACGGATAAGGGCGTGAGAGGGGGTGATAAGAACAAAAGGGGGAGGGGTGGATGATTATGATGATGAGCAGGGGAAGATGGTTTTTTTTTAGAAATTCCGGGTAGGTACACCTCAAAAGAGTGAATGTAGTTCTATGGTACGTTAACTGGTTTCAATTTAAAGTAAATTACTGAAAGTTGTGTCCTTCATTCACATTTTATGGAGCGTAACAAGATCCTTAAATTCAAACGTTATTTCAGAAATTGGCTAATATAAATAATTAATAAATTATACTTGTTTCAATTTATTCAGACATCATAACCTAAATATTGATCAAGAAGAAAAGTTATTGCTTAAAAAATATGCTGTTTCATTTATATATATTTTTTTCAAGTCAAGGCAAACTTACGTAAATTCTACCGTATAGTTTATGATCCCCAATGGGCTAAAGAAAGGACATGGGAGAAAATTTGAGCTGCTATATGTATCTAAACATATCTTTGTACTTCAAACGATATTAAGTAATTATTGTATGTATTACCAAGCATTCATATCTGCCTTAAAAACGAGCCATTTCAAGGTATGTGATTTGAATGAATGTAATATAGTCCCGGATAAATATACATATAGGGGCAGGCCAGGGCCATCAATTAGAATTTTTCTAGGGGGGGCAAAGAGTGATTACCCCCCCTGAAACCCAAAATGATGGGCCAGGGGCAGGGAAGAAACAGCAGAAATATTAAAGTAAAACAGTGCAGGTGGCTTTGAAATGAAAGTATCTGACGGTAAGGATCCTATTTCATACAAGTTACGAAAAACTGTATTGAACAAGTGTTACTCCCCCCTTTAGCAAAAAGTCTTAGTGTTGAACATCAAGATGATATTGGGCAAAATTATAAGGCCACATAGCCAAATGATGAAAGTAAAGGTCATATCCAGCGAAATTACGAATGACCTTCATCAAACTTGAAGTCATATACTAACAACGTAGTTTCAACGTATTTTGAAACATTCTCATAAGAATATTGTCCTATGAAGCTCATTAAAAACGGAATTTCATTGTATTGTATACAGCTACTTGCATCATTTACAAATTCTGAAGTTATTGCACATAAATTATTTTCGGGATTATCGAAAATTATCCACCTACAATGAAATATTCTACAATATAATTGCAAATGAGATGATAATAATGTTGGAAAGAACAGAAGAGTAGTTTTAAAATGTTTATAAATTTTATTTTGCAAAGTTTTTTCAGCATGACATTTCAATGTGGTTCAAAATTATCCTAAAAGCAGGATAACTAAAATAATGCTACTAATTCATTTCAAAAGAATTCAATAATTTCTATTGCTTAATTTTTGCTAACTAGTACGTAATATTTTAGATACGGTTCCTCCGTTTACATTAAAACGCAGAATAAAAGTATTAAAATATGAGTCTAGTAGTTAAAAATACACTGCTCGACATTGAAAATGCAACACCAAGAAGGAGTGGTCAGAAATTCATGCAAATTTTACCGTAGACGCACGTCACTGAGTTATGCAAATGATATGACATGCGCAGCTCTCCGACGCACGTGAAGTAAGATATAAGAGAATGAAATTGAAAAGTGGGCTATGTTCATGTTGGTTTTTCTGCCAGACTAATTATCGGAGAAATTTGGTTTTTGTCTCGAAGGATACGCCTTGTGATAGGAGGAAATGCCACGCCGTCCTCAACGAAGACACTTCCAGCATATAGACGACTTTACAAGGGGTATGGTGATCGGACTGAGAAGGGGAGGGTTGGTCCATACGTCAAATTGCAGCTGATACCCACAAGGATGCAAGCACTGTGCATCGGCTGTGTCGGAGATGGTTTGGAAAGAAGAAATGTGTAGCCACATTGAGGGGTGCAGTGTGCAGCCAGAGTGACGTCAGACCGCTTGGATCGGACGGATTTCACCGACAAGCTGTGGCGGACCCGCCAAGTCACTTGTACGTCGATTCTGCAGCTACGTGCAATTGGTAACCATGGACTGTTCCTGTGTCGACCCAAAAAAACCATTATCCCGCTCGACTGGTCTGACACGTGGCCTGCACATCACGGCGCCGACTAAGAAGACTGCTATTGACCGCATCAAGCACAGACTTCACCCAACGTATTGGATGGTGCCAGACCAGCGCGACGTGGATGGTCCGAATGGCAAACAAAACCGTAGTGTTCTCAGAAGAATCCGTCTTCTGTTTGTCCAGGCGATAGTCATCGCATACAGTGTGTGGCGTCGACGTGGAGAAAGAACCACCACACCAACCCCCACCACCCCCCCCCCCCCCCCCACCCCCCCCCCCCCCCCCCACCCCCCCCACCCCCCACACCCAACACACCCCCACAAAAAACAAAACAAACACCACACCCCCACCCCCCACAACCCAAACAACCCCCCCCCACACCCAACCACCCAACCCCACCACCCCCAAACCCACCCCCACACCCCCGTCGAATCCCAGGCAGGTAACTGTGGGAACGTCCCCCACAGCGTCGGACAACGTCGGCATAATGGTTGGGCGCTATTGCATACAATTCAGTATAAACCCTCTAGTTCGTTATATTCGGGGCCACTATGAACGGGCCCCAATCGATATGTATGTTGCATAATGTACTTGCGGGCCGCGGTGGGCAATCCCTCCTATCCTTCAGGGTTCTGCCAAATGCAATTCCTTTCAACAGGCAGATAACAGCCCGGCCTCACAGTGCATCGAATCAGCCAAAACATGCTTACTACGAGTTGTACAGATGCTTTCCAGTGCCACCCATACTCTCCTGACTTGTCACCAATCGAACATGTGTGGGACGTGATTGGGACGTCCGTTTGGCAGAAACCTGTCACACTGGCCTCGTATCAGAGGACGAACTTTGGCAAATGGTTGAAAAGGGAAATGGAAAGAGCCATCCCCCAGGACACCTTACCACAGGCTTATTTGCCTCTCCATGACCTAGACCGCCTGTTTTTTCGTGCTCATACGACTGTCCGCGTGTTGGTCACTAACTTCTTATCTGAAGCCGGACCGCCCGTCCTCGCCCTAAATTTTGCTGTTATTTATTTTTGAAATAAATATCCACTTATTGTTCCATGCTGTACTCTTGTCTTCTTACCAAATTTCATCAATTTCTGACCACTCCTTCTTGGTGTTGCATTTTCAATGTCGAGCAGTGTAGAAAAAGTGTGACTCCAACTTACCTTAAATGACTGTACAATTTTGGTTCTCATAATGCTCACTTCTTCAAACTGCAAAGAAAATGTAAAATGTTTCAGTATAGTATATAAATAAAAAGTTTACTAACACTCGCAGTATTTAAGGAATATAAAAGGAGTCCAAACAAAGGCTAAACAAATCGATGAGAACCTCTTTAAAATATTCACCTTTAAGAAATGTTGAAAAATCGAACTACTCCGCTCTAACTCGTACATTATCGGTAAAAAATGAGCAAATTCATCCTTCTCTGCTCCAAGAGCAAAGTGTTTTACTCCGTCACAGCAACCCCTCCTCCTTTGTGCTTTTTACTCTTTTTAAACGAAAGATTAAAAAAATGCTTTTGTTGAGGAGAATAGACGGGGAAATAAATAAATAAATAACTGAAAGGTAGGAGTGGGGAATTTCATAATGAAGTCTTGCAACTGCAAAAGGAACCGTTGAATGGATCTTATTAAATCTTGGTACTCTTTGATTCTCCCAGTGAGGAAAGAGTCTTGTTATTGAAGTAGAAAATCTGCCAGAACTGAAGTAATGTCTTAAAGTAGATAAAATTGCCAAAATCTTTGTTTAAGGCAACGTGTTTCAAATTTTTTTTGACTACGAGGATTGGCAAAAGTTTTTGGTAAAATTTTGCAGACTGATATTTACTTTTCTTTTTTAAATAATATATTGAAAAAAAAATAAATAAATAAATATTTACTTGGTACAGTTCTCGCCACTAATAAAATCATTGGTTTATATGATCAAATCTGGAAGAACAAAATCATTATTATATCAAAACATATTGAAACCATGCTTTAATAAAATCATTAGCACCGTTTTACAAAATCAAGCTTTCGGAGAGTATATGTTAAAAACGGGGGGGGGGGGGGGAGAACACACGAAATTTATGAACAAGTTTTCATAATATGTTTCATTAGATGATAATTTGAAAAATCACACTATTAAAAATTTTCCTGAAATTTTACGGTAAAAGTTACTGGCATCCATGTTGCCAGTAACTTTTACCGTAAAATATTTTTTTACTGTAAAATATTACGGAAGAGAAAACGAGAATTAAAAAGCGCGAGATACGAACGACAAGGATCGAACCCGGGACCCAATTTTTCACACTGCTTTACTATCCACGGTACCAGATGAGACACATCAGGAGAGCGGAAATAGGGTGTCATCTGCATCTCACAGTAAGTCACGTGGTGATCAATTGGCGCTGCAATCGCAATTTTTTTATCGGTACAATTCACTGTAAAAATTTTCTGTACGGTAAATGCTACATTTTACAGTAACATTTACCATAAAAGCTTCCTGAATTTTTAACAGTGCAGGAGGGAAATCTGACTGTGAAGTGCAACAGAAATAATAAATTATCGAGTAAAGACACACCAAGAAGCGGAAAAATTGGTCTTTGAAGAGGATGAAATCTCAGTCATAGTGATAAATTTGCCCTCTTTAGTAGATGTCAGAAAAGCGCTTACTGTGTGTGTTTCCTACAGTACATTTTAGAGCAATGAGGAGGTAATACTGAAAGTTGCAAGACTTTTATAAACTCTCAAATGATGTTGAATCTTTACCTTCAAATTCTGTTTTTCAAACAACAATAAATTCCCGAACTCTACATGAGCAGAAAACCGAAAGCGTACACAGAAAAGGAATTTCTGTTTCAGTTGAGTTTCCATCGAACAGGTAGTTTTTAGAGCAGAAGAGCAGTGCGGATCCAATGGCGGAATTCTATAATCTTGAGAACAACATTATTGTATTCTTTATTTTATTTATTTATTTATTTATTTATTTTTATTATTATTTTTTTTTTTTTTTTTTTTTTTTGTCGTATAAACATGGATAGTTGCGAACTTCTTCGATAAAAACTTCGAGATTGCACTTTGATGCCATCATGGATGCCATGCTTTCGACAACAAATACGGGGGCCGCCATTGCTAATCCTTCAGAATTTAAGACGAGCTCCTATTGGCTGTTAAAAAGCGGAATCCGTGAGCAGCGACAGAAAAGTTGAAATTTTTCAACTTCCGAGTCTGCCGCGATTCTGCAAAGCAGAATGGGGAAAAACCTGATTTTTCAGTTTCTGCTTTCTGTTTTCATCGATTTTCCGCTTATATGGAGTTAGGACCTAAAAGCCCTGCTCCACATCAGCGGAAAACGCGACCGAAACTGAAGGCAGAAACTGAAAATCCGAGTACTTTCCAAAGGAACACTATTTAATGCATTTTACGTTTCTGCTTTACGCTCGCGTTTTCCGCTGATGTGGAGCAGGGCCCTAAGTCAATATTTTAAAACCCTTGTGTAATTTAAAAATTGTACTTTATACATATAAGTTAAATTCAAATTTTGTTTTAATTAACTTAAAACATAGACAGCTTTATTTCTTTTTTTTTTATTCTGTTTAAACTTTAAAAGCTATTCTTTTTGTAATTTTATAAATGCCGGTTTTAAAAATCAGCCACCAAGTGAAAACAAATATCCATGGAACAAATGTGATTTTAATAAGCGGCGGGAACTGTTCTAAAAAACTCACAAAGAGCATTTAAATATAAAAATATTACAATAATTATACACAAGCAAATAAACATTTCTGAAAAAGCAAGCGAAATTAATTGCGAAATTCACGTAAAGAGTGCCGTGCATACTAAACCTCAAAAAAGGATAAATATCTACAATAATATCCTATACGGTAAGGATATTATTATTATTAACCCTTTTTTGTTTTCTTTTTGAGTAAGGTAAATTTTTAACGTAGACGACCAAAAATATCCGACGACCAATGAAATGTTTCTGCGAAATAGCGTCTGCCGGAACATTGGTTGCGAATAACTAGTTTAAGGTATCTCAACAATTTGAGAAAAGTAGTTTTTAGATTTAAGTTTAAAAAATGGAAAATCAAAGACCTATTTTGGGTATTAATAGTTAAACTTAAAGCAAAAAAAGTTAAATTTAAAATACCGTAAAGTCGGGTTACATGGACCCTAGGGGGTTACTTGAGCCCATTACAATAAAATGATAAAATTTTGGTTTGGTACTTACTAGTTGAAGACTTGCACGTAGTTCCTCGTTTCTCCGCTAGGTAGAAGCACTCTGCAGTCTCTAACGCTAGTACCAAGCCCAGATTTTATCATTTTACTGTGGGCTCAAGTAACCCCCTTGTGGGTCCAAGTAACCCGACTTTACGGTATCTCTGAAAAAAGTTTGTACAGAATTTGAACACAGCTGCAGAATTTTCTAGTTTAACGCTTGAATATTTCAGGAATACCTGCTTTAAAAGTTTTTTTTAGACATGTTTTTTAAGAATTTCTATTTTATTATTCTTTTATACGATTTGTGCTTTCATTTAAAAAGCGTTCCCCATAAAATCATTATTTTCTTAAAGTGAGGAAAATATGTACTTTAAGATTAGTTTTAATTATGTTACATATTACAATTAACAAAAACAATTACTGCTCAGACGTTATACTTACAAACTTGTCTTAGTATTTGAATTATACTTAATTTATTTTACCAGGTGGTGGTGGTTTTAGGATGTTTTTGCTTTACCATTTTTACTCATTTGTTTATTCATTTATTTATTGGTTAGACATGATTCTTGATGTGCTTAGATTTACATGCTGATTTGGATTTCAAAAACTAGCAACCCACCTTCCATCTTTTTGATTAGTTTAATAAATTCTTGTATGGAATATCGCCTACGCAATTTAAGAGAAATATTTTTAAAAATTATTTGTCGAAAAATTCTTGGGAATTTTCAATTGTTAATTAAATTGAGAATCAAATTTTTCTTCTTTAAAAATTCAACGACATTATTCTGAAAGAGCGAAACGCAGATCTTATGTTCAAACAATGCAATAAGATAAAACTACAGGTGTTATAGAACGGAAATTGGAAAATAATGCTTTTCGTTTTGAAGTTGAATTGAATTTTTAAAAGAATGGAGCGTTATGAAAATGTATTTCTTTTTTTAGTTTATTCTTCCCATCTTTAGTTTAATCAGGCTATCTGAAGCAAGTTTCTTTGATCTAAGAAAAAATAAGGAAAAAAATCTTTCTAAATGGATTTCGATAAGAATAAGGATTTTATTTTTTCAAAATCCGAACAGGATCTTTTGATTATTAAAATGTTCTGCTTTTATGTTTAAACGCAGGCAACAGATTTTATTTTAAAAATCTGAGTTAAGATTTAACAATTTTAACAGCAGTAGTAACTCTAAATATAAACAGAAGAGTTAGGCAGGGATTCAAGTGAAACAGCACTGCGATCGCTTCAAATTGCAATCGCTACTGGAAATGAATTGCATTATCATCAACTTAACTTGGCACTGACGTCACTACGAGCGGAGCCAATAAGAGCTCACAAGCAGTCGGCGATCTCCTCTTATTCGCCAAGTAAGCGGTGACGTTTTATCTAGCTCGTTTTTCATAGGCAAACGTCACGCTGACGTCACGATGTTTCTATCAAGAAACGTTCTAATGTAATTCATTTCCAGTAGCGATTGCAGTTTGCGATCGCCTGTTTCACTTGAATCCCTGCCTTAGTAATTTATGTCATTATAGTTCGTAATTATTCACTCAAAATAGCATGCAATCGGTATCGCACCAGTTTCAAAATACAAAACTTTCTATTAAATATACGCATTTTAAAGCTATAAACAAATATTTTTTTCTATATCCTATTTGTCTCGATTAAGATCTGAAGTTGCCCTTGAAATGTGTAAGGATCGCTTACTTATTTTGTGCTTCTGTATGAGTTTAAAATGTTTTAATACATAATATTTCACTTTATGTGTGTGTATTTTAATCTTTGAAGATAATTTTGGTTTGCAGTTGTGTTGCATATCCTGTAAAAAAAATATTGGTGAAAACATGTATCTAAACGTGTTTAGATTTGAAAAAAAAGAATATGCTAAAATTTGGTTAATTTTTCAGGTTTGATTATGTTAAATGTTTTTATGATGTTTAAAAAATTGCAATACAATACGATTTTGAGATGATTCTAAAATTTTTCTTTCCATGAATCCTGACGTAGTAAAAATAAAATTATCAAATTTTGTGCGAGAGTAAAATATAAATAACATTTCACCAAAGTTAATTAAATCTCAAAAATTCACTTCTCAAATATGCTTCGAGACGTAGTGATTATCAACGTTTTACAACGTAAAACGATTGAATTTTAATGAAATGTTAACCTATTTTAGCTGACGTAGTATAATTAAGCGATTGTTTAGCGGCGGAAGAATATCGCAATGGCCAAAATTAATTATCAACGGCTTAAATGAATTGTTTCTATAACAACATTGCACAGTACATCACCCTGTTGTCAACTGTGTATAATTAGCTCGAAAAATTCCACTAGGATGTGTGTTAGTAAGCGTGTAACAAATGGCACGTTTTCCTTTTAAAATGAACACCTAGTTAAAGTGATATTTATTGCTAACTTTAAGTGAAACGTAAGCTAATATCTCATTAAACCTAGCTGTTAGAGACCAAGTTTTGTATTGACGGTACGCTTGTTCCCAATGAATTTTCTCTATATAATTTTAACTTCAGAGGACAAATTGGATAACATTTTTCCATAGCTTTTTTACGTTTATGCAAATTATTTAGGGCTAAATATTAAAAATTTGCAGATCTAGTGAGAGCACTTAACATGATTTGTTTCCCAATAAAGTAAACAAATAAATAAAAATAATACTTAGTATCAATCCCTGGCACTCATTTGAATTTTGACGTCTTGCATTTAATTATGGTTTCGCAAATCAAGAATTGCGATAGAACCCCACTCGTTGGATTTCATCTTTCAGCAAATGGAAGGAAATGGCAGTGATGCAGGCAATTCGCACCCGACATATTAAGACCGATGATTTTCTAGATTAGGTAATATGAGGCATATCCACAAAAAATGGTAATTAGGAAGAGGTAATGACAATATAGTCATTAGTTTGAATATACATCCGTACACTTATAAGAATTATACTCATAACGCATACCAATATGGTGTTTTCGATTTTTAGAAATCTTTAAGGATGGGAATAAGTAATCTGGATATTTTGAATTTAGATTAATTTTTGCTGGTTGAGATTATTTACACAGTTATTTTGAGGAAAAAAAACATGATTTCAGAAGAAAAAAAAAAAGAACGTTTTTCAATGTAAAGTTGCTTGAGTTTAAAAAAATTAATGAAAGAAAATTGCAGACGATTTGTAACCACGACGACGAGCATTATTCTTTCTAAATAAATGTTAAAAACGACGAGCTATTGACTGATCCTCGTCATGATGGTTAATCTGGAAAAAATAAAATGTACATCTATTACGGTCAAGTGAGAAGAAGCAATTCGCGATTGCTCAATGCTCAAAAAAAGAATATTATTATTATTTTTATTTGTTATGTTTCAAATGAAGTTTACTTCTCACTCGCAATATACACTTCTGAACTCCGAGTGTACTGTCGCATACGTTTTAAACACATATTTTGTTTTCCTACTAATTACTTTCTGATGTTACTTTCAAAATATAACATATACAGTCGAATCTCGTCGATTCAAAAAAGATCGAAGCGAATTACTACCGAGAAAAACTCCTTTTCTAATCCACGTAGTCAAGTTTGCGTATTGTCAAGGCTTCACTAGCCTTAGTATTGTTCTTCGGATGAGATGAATTTTGATTCAGACGAATTGATAATAAAGATACTTTGGAGTTTGTGTTAACGAGGTTCGGCTGTAATCAGGCTCGTAATTTCGAGTTTTCCCGGGAGGGGGGTTAAGATACACGCTGTAAATTTTACCAAAAAAAATGTTAAAAACCACGCCCACTTACATGTATCTATTTTGATTTCCCAAAGGCAGGGGGAGAGACAATTGACCCCTCTGATCACCCTAAATTGCTTGTCTGACTGTAATAGTTCATTCCGCACAAAATGAGTCATTTTGTCTTATTCGTGACAGTTCTATATTTTATTACAAAAAAAAAAAATGAAATAAAAAAAAAATTAACAAACAAACTTACTTTTGAATTAAAAAATAAATATAACTTGTTAGGAATAAAGTTGTATTTTGCACGTTTGGTTATTAAACATATGGTTTTAAAGTGCAGGACAGAATGCCTGCGTTTCCGTAGTATGAATTTGTATTATATTCAATCTTCTTGTTATAAACTCACTAAATCAGCTTTTAAAGTTTCTATAGCTTAAGAAAGCGTAAAATGCATAATGACTTCCCTTCCTAAATTAGCTCATACTTCCGCAGAATTAATATTCATTGTTAACTAAAATTTAAGTTGATGTAATTTGCAATTTACTCGAAAGCTGAATCGATGCTTTGATATCCTATTTCTCTATTTGATTTCAATTCGATGATGGTAAATCAATCCAGCTGCATGTATCATTATTGATATGCAAGAATAATCAATAACAATTTCAAAGCACGTCCCAAGTAGTTATTAGACAGGACAAATATTTTAAACGATTAAATACATTCACTAAATCACCAAAAACACCTTACGCTATTTAACTCATTCCTTAATTTTACAATCACATTCTTTGGACGATTTCTTCCTTATTGCACCGATCAGCAAAAGACCATCGTACAGAATCCTTTTACAATAGGCAGTTTCAACTATTTCAATGGAAGGAAAGCTCATTACATCCACATAATTTCCAATTACATTCGCAGGGAAGGTAAAAAACATGTGAACTCATCCCAGAGGGGAGCCATTTTCAAGCGACTAATTGCCTTTCATTGCTAGACGAAGTCGTTCTAGACGACGACACCAATTCTGCCACGGATGTATTACCTAGTCTGCTATACATACGAAAGGTAATGACGCCATTTTTGTGCTCGATGAAGGTAAGTTAGAGTTTCAGAACTTTCATACCAAATATCTCACTGTAAAGGGTGGACTAAGATAATGGTCTGTAAACACACACACACACACACACACACACAGCGAACTCTCAATTTTGTGTCGGCCTAAGAGACCAATAGAAAGAGACGCATAAGCGAGAGAGACGTATTAGTGAACTAGCCTATTTACAGGACAAAAACGCAACATAGGTTCTAATGAGATAATGAATAAGAATGTTTCTATAGAAATGGGACGTATTAAAACGGTTTGGAAATTACTGTAACGTAACTACAATGATAAAGAGAAAACAAAAATTATAGCATATATCTAATTGCAAACTGCTCCCTCTAAAACGATGCATAATGGATAATTGCCAGTCTCCGAACTCAAGTTCATGGTGGGAAAAATGCCTTCCATGAGCAATAAAGGTAAAAGATTTAAGAAGTAAGTGAAGAAAAATGCTTATTTTTTAAGGAAAATATTTTTTTAATACATTTTAAGGAAAATTCGGAGCATAAGTGAAATATTTATCTTTAGAGCGACGCATAAACGAATAATACTATCATTTTTTTGATGTGGAATGTGCTGGGACCCTTTAAAATCGTCGTATAAGTGAAAAAGGCGCATAAATGAAGCTGCGTATAAGTGAGAGTTCACTGGTTATGAAGGGCTTGGGAGATGAAGGATTAAGTGACAAAACATAAATTGCGAGTAATTAAAGCTCAAAGTTTTATTTTTGCAGCTATTGCAGCTTTTTTGTTTTCTGGTTGTGTCATTAGTGAGCGTATAAAATTGGTCTATTAAACATCTACTGTTTGATGTACCAAGTTTTATTTGCTTACCTGTATCCATTGCTTACCACTGTCCAGAGTGATAATATTTTAAAATGTAACTTAGCCCCTTCATCCTCCAAGCCCTTCATGTTTGTGTATGTACTGTCGTCATTAGGTCCTATCCCCAAGGGAGGAGGGGGGGGGAGAATGTTAGAAAAAACTAGAAGACATGACTTTTTCACTTTCATAATTGCTATTATATTTTAAAAATTGTTTTACCTCATAAGTAGAACAATGCTGGAACAAAATTTAAATTTTCTTTCATATCTATATCTTAGAACAACAAAAAAATCTTTAAAAATAAATTGCAGCAAAATTTGAATTTAGAGCCTTTTAAATTTTGAGGGCGGTATATTGATTGATACATAGTTCATGGATACATAGAGGAAAACTACTTTACAGATATTTATTTGAGTAGTATTTTTCTTAAGGATTTATTTTAGCAGTTAAAAAAAAAAGACGAGGCGATTTTTGGGTTTAAAAATGAAACTAAATAATTAATCTAATAGTATATGGTTCATCCTACTATAGTATGTATGAACTTTGTTATACATTATAAGGTGTATTTAACTTTAGTTATTGGTTTATAACAATGACTTTTTCCGCATAATTTCTTCGAAAATTAAAATCAGAAAATGCATGTAATTAAATTTGTATGTGCATTTTCTTAAAAGATAATTAAATTTGCTTACATAAGACTAAATTATTTTTACAATATTTAACAACTTATAAAAGCAGAATCCCATTTATATTAAACAGTACATGTGATCTTTAAAATGCTATTAGAATCAAAATTCCAATGTATTTGTTATCGATGTAATGATGATGACGAAAACCATTTTCTACATAATCACTATAGATAAACAAAAACATGAGTTGAAATGATTTCTTTTGGGCTATACTCAGCAATTTATTTTCTACTCTACATTAAAAATACTCAAACAACACCATTTTCTTACAAAAAAAATAGCAGACGGATCAATAAGTCAGTTTCGAAACAATTAAAACCAACAAAAGCTTGTTTCACAATTTATATTAAAACTTTGGAGTTTCATTTATGCTGTAAAAAATGAATGTCGTTTTTACAGTATAATACAGCTAATTTTACAGTAATAAACTGTAGAATTTACAACTTTACAGTACTAAACTGTAAATTGCTAATTTTACAGCAATAAACTACAAAAATGCTAATTTTACAAATTATTACAGTGCATTTTACAGTTTTAAACTGGAACCTCTGCTGCCAGTATTATACTGTTGTTTTTACAGTATAAAACAGCTAAATTTTACGGCATTAAACTGTAAAATTGCTATTTTTACTGTAAGAAACTGTAAAATTACTAGTTTTACAGCTTATTGATGTGCATTTTGCAGTTTTAAATTGGAGCCTCGGCTGCCAGTATTATACTGTAAAAATAACAGTTCCTTTTTTGCATTGTATACGTGTAATATTCCAACTATTAACATTAACTTTACGAATGAAATTTCAAATTGAACACGAAAATGGCGACAATGTATCGCTTTGCCTCAGCCAAGAATTCTACAGTTACCCATTCTATTAACCCGTGCGTTTTCGATTGAATCTGCTTTTGTGTCTTGAGGTGGAGCCCATTATCGTGTTGGACGTGTACCGGTGTCCTTATCTCGTTTCTCGGTGTAGCGGAAATCGGCGTAATAAAATTTTAAGAAACTGCGCTAAGTGACAAATTACTTCAGGGCCAATCGCGTGCCGAACTGAAACAGATCGAATGAAACGCGATGGATTTGAAATTAAAGCTTTTCCTGGGGAGGCAGAGGAATTTTTTGAGAAATGTGATAAAGTAAAAACGATCGAAATTTGATGTTGAGGTTATTAGAAAGTATTTTGCAAAGGTAATATCTAGATTTAGAACATGCATATGAAATACGTCAACTAATTAATTTTTGTTAGAGTACTGGTAAATATAGTCTGCTTTAGCGCTTTGAAATGGTCTTGCTTACCAAAAAAGGTTTACTGAAACCATAATATCTGGTCTGCTGAACTTAACATTTTACCAAGAGCGGCCTAATTAGAGGTCACGGGAAGTAAATGTGACCTCCAAATTACGCAGCAAAATTAGTCTGGCAATGGTCAAATTTGGAGATAGCTTTGCAATGGCAGCAACTATTGTTTTAAAATAAATTATCCTTACAAATGTACTCATATGTAAAGTTTACAAATACCTTTGTGGTATTGATGTAGTAGAGAAAATATCAACGTAAAATAGGCACAAATAAGCAGAGATACTGCAGACTCGTGTTTCGGCGTTACAAGGAACGCCTTTATCAATGCAAAAGAGTTGTGAGCTTATGGATGTTTGAACTATCAACTTTTTTGCTCACATTGATTATATTTTGACTCACTACTCTGCGAAAAAATTCTAAAAACATCACTAATTATTTCGAAACAACGTTCCTGAATTTTAAGTGTTTCCACCTGTTTCTTTTGAGAAACAAGTATATTTTTCAAAAGGTTTCCAGAACCGAAAGAAGTTGCATGAATGTAGACTTCTCACTTTGGGGAAATTATCTTTATAGGTGAAAAATATTTTTATTATATTAATATAGCTATCTTTTTATTGGGTATTTCACCTCACATTCAGGTGCAGCTTTTTCATATTGACTCAGCACGAAATGCTGGCGGAATGCTCTCCATAAATATTACAGCTTTACAAGAATTGCCAGCAAATAAGATGCTCAATATTTGAAAGTAATAATGCCTAAGCACACAATACATAGTTATGCATTGTGTGCTCCTTAAACAAGCATAATTATTTAAGGAGTTTTTCTGGTAAATCACGAAGGTCTCAAGCTATTCTTACAAAGATATTTAAGTTTTCGAGAGCACGACTGGCTATTTAATGAAAACGTTTCTAAATTCATCAAAAAGATTCCGGGTTAATTTTAGAACGGTTACTGTTTTTAACGGGAAGCTTTCCTTTTTTTTACCAGAAATGTTACCGATAGAAATTAGGCGCACTAGCTGCCCAATATTTTCCGCAAACGTTTTTTTTTTTTTTCAGTGTACTCACCTATATAACACCGGTTTTCAACCTTTCCCAAAGAAAGCGTTCATTTTTGTGTTCCATTAACTATGTTTGGTCCCAACAAAATGTAGAAGCTGGTTGGAAATTCTTACTCTAAAAAGTTGAATTTTTTCTTCTCACTAGTCAAGAAATTTGTATTTGAGTACATTTTTTCAATAAGAACGAAGACATCGCTTATGACTATCTAATTGAAAACGCAACGTTTTGAAGTTCATAACAATAATTTCTTCCATTGAGTATATACACAAATATTGAATTTTTAAAACATCAGGGATTTTTCTTCGGTTTGTACAAAAGCTAATGCTAGTGCGTTTTTTTTTTTTTCTTGAAAATAAAACAGTATAAATTCAAATTGCGATAAACATTATAGCAAAATCAATCGGAAAAATTTCTTTTCATTAGTAATGATTTACGTTATGACTGATTTTCAAAAACTTTACAACTGCACAAGAGCAAAAAAGATTTTTTTTTTTTTTTTTTTTTATTAGAAAAATATTTAGCGTAACTTGAAGCTTCCGAAGACATTAGTGGCATGCGGGAGTTCGTCCAAAAAAAGATTAAAAAATCTTTTCCCAATGTCTTAAATTATTTTTTCAATTTAGGAAGCAAAAGATGATTGATGGAAGATTTTGGAAAGAGTTTACAAAAATTACAGCTCTAAACGGAAAATTAAGAAATCTGTTTCATATAATGCTACTTCATATGATAATGATATTTTTACCAAATTCAACTCTTTTTGTACCTTTTTTAACTGTTCATCGTATCACTCTCGTGCATCGTCCGTTTCCAGGATTAACTCAAAAACCTCCCCTCTTTTAGAAATTCAGTGAACTCTTTAATTTCGCCAGGACCCGGCTGTCAGACGGGATTGAGTTCCTGCGCGGACATAATGACATTTGGGAGTGTAATCGACTTTCTCTATCTCGTTTTATCACCGGCGATTCAATTGAATAACGAGAAATTACAAGAAGATTCCCCCCGTCGCATTCTTTTACAGATTTGGTTTGGTTAAGGCCGCTATATCAGGGGAGCTGCTAAATCCGACATTTTGGCTCCAAAGTCCATGATACTGTCCAACCCCAAAAACCACGCCTACACTAAAAAATGAATGTTGTTTTTCCAGTATAATACAGCTAATTTTATAGTATTATACGGTAAAAATTGCTATTTTACAGTAATAAACTGTAAAATGTCAACTTTTATAGTAAGAAAATGTAAAATTGCTAATTTTACAGTAATAAACTACGAAATTACTAATTTAACAGTTTATTACCGTTTATTTCAGTTTTAAACTGGAACCTCTGCTGAAAGTATTATATTACAGTATAATAAAGCTAAATTTTACAGCAATAAACTGTAAAATTTCTAACTTTACAGTAAGAAACTGTAAAATTGCTAGTTTTACAGTTTATTACTGTGAATTTTACAGTTTTAAATTGAAACCTCGGCTGTCAGTATTATACTGTAAAAACAATGGTTTATTTTTTGCAGCGTAGCACCGTTGAAAGGTTCTATTTCAAAAAAAAAAGGTGACAGCTTGATTAATAAAATGCACCCCGGTAGCATTTCTGCTTAGTCCGATATTATTTTATTTTTCTAGAACTGATAAGGAAGGGGAATAAATTGAAAAAGAAAAAAAAACATCAACGCAAAAACCAACACATCAAATAAAGGAACCCAACGAAAAAAGAAAAAAAAAAGCAAAATCTCCTCACATTCTTTACATCTCTTACTACTAGCACCCCTATTTTAACAAAATCAGTAGCGACCTGAGGCATGCGCAAATGTGTCCGTGGTACCCTGAAAAAATATCCAACTGTAACATTAGTATATGTGCGAAACCAGCACGAGAGAAAACTGGTGCTTGAATTTCTGACATGTTATTTGATTTAATGTTTGAAGATTTCAATTTACTTAATTAGACTGATACATTCATTCAAATTTAAAAGAAGTGAGGGATGAAAAGGGTTGTTAAATTTAAGAAATCAGTTACAGTGTAGGTCCGGTATGTTCACCATCGGCATTGACAGTCTTTACCTCTTTTTAATACGCTTTTATTAGTTTCACATGTGGGTTTGTTTGTTTGTTAGTATGTATTTATATAACTCTGAATAAAAGATAAAATTCACGTTCTTTACAAATATAAAAGTTAAGATTTAATACAATAATTAATACGAAATGCTAAACTATATTATTACATGCTGATGTTTCGGTTGTTTGTGTGTATGTAACTCTGAATAAAAGATAAAATTCACATTCTTTGCAAATATGAAAGCAATATATTTGATAGTATTGCTAATACTAAAGGCTAAACGACAATACATGTTGATGTTTCTTATAAGTGTATGTAAACTTATAATACATCATGCTTTAAAGCTTTACAGTTTGACTAACTCTAAGGGCCCTGCTCCACATCAGCGGAAAACGCGCCGAAATCGAAGGCAGAAACCGAAAATCCGGATACTTTCCATAGGAGCATCATTTAATCCATTTTAAGTTTCTAAGACGTCAATGTGGAGCAGGGCCCTAAACGCGTATTTTTTAGATTTTTTAAACTATAATTAGATTATTCAAGTAAATGGAAAGGGCATTTTTTTTTCAATTGAGTTCGGTTACTTTTGTAGTTGTTTTGTGTTTGTGTAGTTGTTTTGTGTTTGTGTAGTTGTTTTGTGTAGTTAATTTTTTTATCTCTAGTTTTATTTTCGGCAAAGCTGGTAGCATATAACTTTTGTTTATTTACTATCGTCGAAACTACGAGTTACGTTTTAGAAACTTCTATTAATTTTCAGTTGTTATTATGGATGTGTTCTCGGACATTGGTTGCAAACTAAATTAACAATTTTCTCGCTCATTATTGCCCCTTTAAATACATATAACTAAATATTTAATTCGATTATTCCAGATTGTGCAAAAGCATTATGTCTCAAATCTGCGCAGATTAAACTTTCCAGTTGCGTAAAAAAGAGGTAAACATTGTCAAGATCAACTTACCAGAGAAGCTGTATACTTTGCTAGATTGGCCCAAAGTGGAGTTTTACTCAACTTTTAACCAGTCATTTTACGGGTAAGGAACCAGCGATTATAATAACTTCGATGCAAACAATTTTCCAAAATGTTCTTGGAACCAAGATGTCGGAAAGGTAGTTCTGTCCCATTCAAGGTTCTAGGCTTCGTGAATAAAAGAGCTTGATGTATTTCTTAGGTACGAAGAGAGTTTTCTTATCAGCAGGATTTGTTTGCGGATAGGAGGAATTAATGTCTCCAACAAGCAACCATTTTGTTTCGCCTGATTTCTTTACGGATCTAAAGCCCAATACTACTCATGTTATTGTCATGTACTGGCTTTCAATGGTTTTTAGGCTAGATTGTTCGTTCAATGAATACGAAATTTCGGTTCTTAAAAAAGCAAGGAAATAATTTTTACTATTTCAGAGAATTTATTTTCCATGTGAAAAACTATGCGTTTACACGAAGTTTGATATTTAACGTACAAATACTTCAAATAAGTAAAAACGGGTTTAGTTTTTCAACTTTTAATTTCTGTAGTACTGAAAATATTGGTAAATTTCAAATTAATTTTTAATAACTGCTTTGATCAATTGTATGTTATGAGAACATAGCACTGCATTTTTTTAAACATACTTAGCTTGATTAAATTTTCTCTTTTATCACCCCCCCCCCTTTTGGAACTAAAGCTGAAATTTATGCAAAAAAAAAACACACACACACACACACATTTTTATTTTAGTATCAAAGCATCAAAAATATAATAGCTGCTTTTCAATTTCATTGATTCCAATTTCAATTTCACCTCTCAAAAGCTAAGCGACAAAATAAATCCTTTATCCTAAAAGATACTTATTGTGTAACTGACCAATTACACAATCTTGCTTTTTCAAATGTTGAAAATGACTCGAGCATATCTTGCATCTTATGTTAACTTTTCAACCAATTAAAATTTTTAAGAAAATAAATAAATAATTATTTTTTATCAATTGTCCTCGAGAAGATCTTTTCATCATTGTGTGGTCCGAATTCGCTAATTCTTCCAAACATTTTTAAGTTGAGGTGGTGCACGGTTAAACAGAATACAAATAAAATACTCATTTCCATGAGTTTGAAAGTTGTTTTAACTTCATTTTCGTATTTAATGACTAGAATTATAAAAATCATTAAATTATTTTTTCCTCTTAATTTATTTTTGCTTTTAAATACATAGAAGTGGCAAACAAGAGCTGTAGTTTTATTACATCTTTCTTGTTTTCAAAGAGCTCTTTTAAATGTCAAGGCAAAAAGACACTGAACATTTTAGAAGGCGCTTTAAATAGTTTTCTCTTTTTTTTTAATATGAAAACGAGATAAGTAGGAAAATATTCTCCCTACATTTCTCTTCTTTTTTTCTTCTTTCCCTCTACAAAATACTGTCTGTCACCATTTTCTTTAACATATATTTCATAAACTCTTTACATAAACTAATTTGTCACCACTCGGGCATATTATTTACATTTGCATAATTATCCGGCAAAAAGAGGCATTGTTTTCTTTCGTGGTGACATTTTTAAGACTTTAATAATGCCAGATGCTTTGCATGATTTTTGATAAACTTTAATAAAAGCGCTTAAAATATCCCCATTCTTTATTTTTTTAAAGAAAATGCCTACACTTCTCATTTTAAAGAACATACTGCTCGTGATGTTTAAGAAACATCGCTAGCCAACCAAAATTTCAAACGTATATGTAGGATAATAGAAAAATATTTCTACAAATTGTAAATCAGCGACATAGTAATTTGTAAATTTACCATCTTCATAAATTGAAATAATCACAGAAATAACGCAATTTAAACCCTTAAAAAATGAAATGCTATACCTATAAATTAAAAAGAAAAGTCAACTAAAGAATATTTGTGGATTCGGGGGTTTGAGCAATGACAAACTGCTATTTATTCACATTTTCGAACTCAGTTGCAGTGTGGTTCCTTTTTCAGATTGGCCCCAGGGTCCGCCACCGGATGAGTCGATGCCTGGTTCTCTATTTTCGCTGAGGTATACCGGCCCCTGCTCCTTCGGGTAGTGGTGCCCGTATTCTACCTCCCCCCCCCCCCACACACACCTATCAAAATTCGTCATTACGAAAAACATAATTTAAATTCAAGATGTCAAAATTGGATTATTTGGATTACTTTTTTTTTTCATATTGAACTACTTTCGTTAAATAGCTCTCATTCAAAAAAAAAAAAAAAAAAGAGGTTATTTTTTCTAACTCACTTACATTATTTTCTGTATCTCAAGTTTTATGGTTAAATCACTTTTACCGTTACCTGGATCGAAAAGTGTTAAAAGTTAAAACGAAATTTAAAACTTTCCCCCCAAAAAATACTTTTAACTGATTGCGATACACTTTCCAACCAAAACACAAGGGTATAATAACATGAGCAAAAAACACACCTTTTACAAATTTAACTGGCAGAAGGTGGTGTTGAAGACTGGAGAAAAAATTGCGTATAGTTACAAGACGATTTAAAAGGATTGTTCGAAAATACTCTTCCTATAAAAAAGGATAAAAAGGTACAAAATTGATGTGAAAAACAGACACAGCCAGGACATAAATCATTCACACTTGGTAGAATACGGAGCCTTCTTTCGTTTTATGTGGACTTAGGATTGATTTTTTTTCCTCTCTGCTCTTTTAATCTAGTGCTGCAGAACTATACAGTCTAAAAAGGGTTTTTTGTTTTAAGGAAAACCAAAAGTTTTTTCGTTTGGTGAAGATAAAATATAGTTCCCACGTAAATTTCCCATTTAATAGTTTCGCTTTTAACGTATGGTATGGTTGCGAGCTGCTAATATGAATTATTAGTTGCTACTAAACGGTCTAAATATGCTTTTAAAAAAAGTACCGCTAATGTTGTTATTATTGGTATTTTTATTGTAAGAGTAGCTTATTACTCGGTATTGCCCGGGTGCTTATTATAGCTTCATTATAATTGTTTTTAACTTATTTCATGCTAAAATTAAATAGGTGAACCTTAAATTGATAATTCATTGTTAATAGTAATCTTCGTTGGAAAATACTCATATTTAAATGTGTTAAATTTAGCTTGTATGCTTATCTCTATTAAACTATCTATTCAAAATTGAAGAAAATGGCCATTTTGAGACAAAAAATTTGAATTTTGAGCTTTTTTTTTTTTTTTCTTTTTTTTAATTTTAAAACCCCGCCTATGAATTCTGGTGCATCAAGGAACCCATGTGCCAAGTTTGATGAAAATCCGACGGAAACTGTAGATTTGTATAAGGAACAAACATACAAACATGCATCCATTTATATATATATATATATATATATATATATATATATATATATATATATATATATATATATATATATATATATATATATATATATATATATATATATATATATATATATATATATTCTCATGAATAATTAAATCGTGATCGCTAATGTGTTATTGCTTGATCCATTGGCGCAAATGAGATATTTTTATTCATATACTTGGACTTTACTTACATTTTAACATAAAGAGTCATAGTTATCCGCCACAAACGGGTAGGCGACAAAGGTGGATATGCTAAATTGACGGATAAAAGGGAGGTTTATATTAATGAAAGAAAAAAAATGTCCTTAAGAGACTATTTGGTATTCCATAACTTTATATTCTTGCATTGGAAAAGAATTTCTTCGCAACTCTAAAATACTCGTATGCAATCAGTCTACAATAAGTTGCAAAACAAATATTTACTAAACTTTCCATTAATATATTATGGCCCATCTAGGGAGTCACGAAAGCATTGGTTCTTTCGTGACACACAGCATGACACACACAAAGGGTTTCTTTAAATATCACGAATCCATCTATGATGATGTGTTTAAATTTGAGGATGAGAAAAAAGGTAAAACAATGATTGCGTGATGTTTAATTGCTGATAATGATCCGAAATTTCTATTCTAATAAATGTTTTATATTTTCTATATCAATTTTGGAGTATTTTATGCAATTGCTCTGATTTTCATTTACTTTTAGAGCATTGTGAATTAGTAGAAAAAAAACCACCAGGAGACCATACTGCATTTTAACAGGCAGTATGCTTTTATTGAGCACAAAATGACAACATTGCCTCAAAAAAAGTTACCCTTCTTTCTACAGGCATTCATTAAGCAACGTTTTTTCTTTTTTCTTATGAAATAGTTCAACGAACACATTGCAAGTTATAAAGAGTAGAAACTAACATTTAAATGCCTCATGATTTTTTATGGTTGTCACCATTTTATACCGTAAAATGGGGTGTATAGGAACAGCGTGGTCAATCGGAACAAAACTTCCCAACCGTACAAAGAAATTCTTCATAAATATACTATTGGGTATTTTTCGCCATGAATTTTTTTTTAGAAAGGTAAGATCATAGGAAGCAGGAAAAAAATACTTTTGTCAATCTGGCAACGCCACTGGCTTCTAAAGAGGGCTGCACGTTGAATGCTAGAAAACATCACATTTTCATAGACTGCAAAACTTCATATGCAAGAACAAACCTTCTTATATTTAAAAACTATGAGTGGTATGTTTCAATTATACATGTATCTGAACAACCGAATACCACATTAGAATTTACATTTTTTACAAATTGTGTCATAAAAGTGAAGAATTCTGAAAAATGCCATTGGAAAAAAATTTGCGGGGTGAATCGGAACACTTAGTACTGTTGTTCCAATCCAAACTTATTTGAAGGAAATTGTTTGAAAAATCAAGATTCTAACCCCAATTCTTCTAATCAAGACAGGGACAAGGATTTATTACTGTTTATCCCTTCTCGTGAGCAACTAGATCTTAGAATGACAAAAGTTACAGATTTCAAAAGATTTTTTCTCCAGGAGACTGTTTTTTACTTAAAATAAAGGGGAGAAAGTCACATAGACTTTATGTAGTAAACGTCCAGCACACAGACAGTGATGAATAAGCGAAAAAATTTTTCAGGACAATCCCCGAAACCCAGAAATTTCAAAAAACTAAAGAAAAGGCAGAGTTCATCCCAGGAGATGTTATGAAAAAACTTAAGCCAAGTCACAATTGCTAGTTTTAAGGACAAGTACACATTTGTGGACGACATGAGTGACTTCCATTCATGTTAAATCTTTGCATTTCAATTCAAAAGCTTTTCTTAAAATTACTTTTCATTTTTCATAAGTTCAAAATTATTTTGAATTTTCACAAATTATAAACGTTTACTGGTACTGAAATTATACATTTATTTGACAGTAATTATCTGTTCTTATTCTCCCCCATCAATATTACTCATGTTTGTGAGACCTATTACAGATTAAATTGAAAAAAATAAAAATTTTAACAAGTGTTCCGATTGACCCCTATCAGCGGGGTGATTCGGAACACCCATAATTTGCTATATATTTTAATAATAATTGCTCAAAATCTTTTGTCTTTGCTTGGAATATCAAAAGTAAAGCAAGACCGAAGTTTTTACCCAAAAAATCAAATTGAAAAAAAATCTTTTAACTGCTTTTTTTACAATCAAAGCTGAAAAGTGTTCCGATTAACCCCATTTTACGGTACTCAAACCAAAGTCGTCTGCAATATTTTGGACTTTTTATTCATTCGTGGTATTTTGCTTTTAAATAGAATTCTATAAACTGTAGTAAAATTTAAACGTTACCCAAATGGTAAAACTAAACTCAGATCTTTAGTGTGTTACAATTCATCTAAAATTAGCTAAACAACTTTAGTTAAGGTAAATTCTGGTTTAAACCTTTATGCCCCGACGGGACTTAGAAGTCCCGCTTATGTTAGTTTAGGATTTAGTATTATGAATCCAAAATGGCTGGAATCATGCTGAAGCTTTCAAGTACCACTCCTTGCACTTTGCTGAGTAGCCAACAGATGGTAGGGGAGACTGGGAACGGTTGTGACAATTTTCATTTGCTCCCCCATAGATCCCTTAGTAATGCCTGTGAGCTGGTTTAAAAATGTTTTTATGTTAAAATGTACATTTGCCTGCTTATAAATACTAAATTTTTTTCCCTAAGTACAATAGTTAACTCACAGGACCAAATTAAACAACAAATGAAAAAATGTCACAACCGACCCCACCCCAGGGGCGGTTGTGACAGTGCTTGGGGTCGGTTGTGACAAGTTCAAAAATACAGCAAAACAGTCTAGATCACTTTTAATTTCAAGTAATATTAAACGTAATTCAACATAACCTTCATCTGGGAAAGTTTAACACTTAACAATGTGCCTCGTTCAGTTGAAGTAGCCTTATACCAAGTTTTGCAACAATATCAGGTTTTTGGAATTTCTTAACGTCTGTTTTGGCAACATTATGCACATCCTGTGGGTCATAGCCGTGTCTGTTCATAACAATTCTCAAGTATCAAAGAAAGATTCCACATTTATTTGTTTTATTGAAGCTTGTTACTCTTGAAAGGCTAGTTGCAAGAGCTACACGAACAGACGTGAAAATTTTCTATTCATAAATGAACGAAATCATTTCTCAGTACCCATTTTACTCGCATGTCTGCTTTCAGCTTATGTGTAAGCTCAAAAGCACTTTATTATGAGCAATATAACCTTTGCCCGACACGTTGTTTTCATTGTGACAGCGCCGGCAGGCTCCACCGCGTTTACGAATGAATGTTTCGTAGCAAAGACTTACGATTAACGTTGCATTTCCAAAGCTGTCCGAAAGAAAAAAAAGTTTCACTTCTTTATAGGCTTCTTTATATTTCATTAGGTCACACTGCCCTATTTCTGTCTTCTTTAAGCGTATTATGGGCATCAAATATGATAAAAACATGTTTTACTCGTGTCACAACCGTCCCCACGCAATTTGTCACAACCGACCCGAACCCACTATTTTTGAAAACAGCAATCGCCATGGCAATATAAAATAGCCTACATAAAGAGTAATCACTGCTATTTCACTATTAAGGCTCACTACTAACGGGGAAAAACTTTCATTTTTCTACCTGTACCCATTCAACAGGAATTACTAAAAGAAATCGAACAAAAAAAAACTTACTTTTGACTGTTAAAAAGTAACCAACCCCTCTGCTAGCGTTAATGTCGCTCGATGGCTACCGCAATGCTTTGACACACATTCAGACAAACATGCTGATACGATCTCTCTTTGCTTCAACCAGGTATTAATTATGGTTTAGCTAATATGACGATTGTCACAACCGTACCCAGTCTCCCCTACTTGCGATCGGAAACAGTCTTCTTAGGGAACCTATGGCGTAGGGGACCCTAGACTATACTGATTTTCAAAAAATTTTTGCTGTATTTTTGTTGTTTAATGTATTTTCAACTAATAATTTGGGACTAAAAGGTTAAAAAATTATGAAAGCAAGTGTTAAAAAACTGTAAAGCTACTTTTGTACCAAGCTTCGTCATATTTCTGAAAACGAATATCACAGGGGCAAAAAGGAGAAAGAAGCTTGAACTTCCTTCTTTTACCGTCTTAAACTGAAAGCGATTTTTCATTATATTTGTATTTTTCATTGGTCGATAGCGACTATATGCTTTCATTGCGATATTTATACTCCGGAATATAATGTTATTGCCAGCTTTTTTCGCAATGAATAAAAACTTGGTTTTTATTTATGCTTCATTTATTTATTTGTTTTATTTTATTTATTCTTATTTATTTTACTTTTCTTCTTATTCATTATTATTTGTTTTTTTTTTTTTTTTTTTCGTTTTTTTTTGGACAATGATAAACCACATCTTATCATTTTGAAAAACTCATTCCGTTTTTGGGGGTAATTTCTTTCGGATTACGTTACTTTTTAATTATTGGGATTTAAACGCTTGGATACGGTAACTATGATAGATATTTCTTCCAAAGATTTTTATTTAGTTACGTTTTTTTTATCGTTATTATTTTATTACCTTGCACTAAAAGTTTATATATGATTGTGTTTAAAAAAAAAAACTGGGAATGTTTTTAAGCGCGAAAAAGTTGCGAAATGTGATACGAAAAACGGCACAAAAACCACAAACAAAAAATGAATTGGTTAATACCTTCCGTTCGAGTAATGAGCTTATAATTTGAAACGAGGGCCTGGAACTGGGATTTGAAACCAGGGACAAGGATTCGAAAACTGGATCAGGAGTTTCCCGATTCCGGGTCTGGATCAAAAAACAGAGCGCTCTTCATTGGCCCATCCAACGGGTTAAAGCACGTGTAATAGTTTTTAAAGGGAACAATGGAATGAAGTAAGTTAATTAATGGGACTAATTTATATTTCTGCTGCATGGATGAATCAGATGTCATTTTAACATAAGTTTAACATAATTTAAATATCGTACATTGACAACAGCTGGTGTTTACAACCATCAATTCACTTTTTACATTTTCTTTGCTCTTGATTAGAAAAATATGTTTTAAAAAATTTCCTCAAACCATTTTTTATGACTTTTAGTGATTAACTTGAATAATCAGAAGAAAAAAAAACAACTATAGGCCTTTCGCCGGAGGGACCCGGGTTCAATCTCAGTCTTCCGAAGATCCACCGTGTTCATTAGTGGTGACTGGGGCACATAAAATACGGGTCGAGATCAAAAATTCATTTAAGTTTTCATTCCAAATCAATACCACTCAGGGGGTTGGACCAGAGATGGTTCGGTTCCCGGTATAAATCAAAATGCAAAGCCCTCTTCAGGGCTCCATCCAGCCGCTAAAAACACGTGTAGTGGTAGATACGAAGGACCCTGGAGTGAGTGCGTTAACTAAAAGCACTAATTTTTACTTATGTTGCAATGATGAATTAGAAGTGCTTTAAGTATAAGTTTTATTTTCTTGTACCGACATAGTTGAAGATCGTGCATTGACAACAAATGAGTTTGCAATCCACAATTCCCTTTTTATGTTTCCCTATTGTTAATTTGAGAAAATACGTTTAAAAACATTCACTTCAAACATATTTTTAACTTTTTACGTAACCAAATTGAATAAACTGGAAAAAATGCAACTTTCACTGAACCTTCGGGCGATCTTCATGGATTCCCCGGAGCTCAGTTTAAGAAACGCAGCGTCAAAGCACCAAGCGACACTAAGCAAATTATTCACCGGTTTTTCTTCGCGTAATCAAGTCATTAAGCGCTGTCACCACCCTTCTAACCGCACGCGAGCAAAACTCGCACGCGACGGTTAACGTCAATCAACGCCAACGAAAATCGAAGTGGTGAAACTCTATTTCTTTGCCCCCTACTTTATTCTCAATCAATCTTCAGTTCTCTTTCATCTTCTCCCCCCTTTTCTATGTTGGTGTTCTTAAGTCTGGTCGACCCCCACTTCAGGAGCACCCTCATCATACTTTTCCCGCCAGCAAACAACTCAATCCGCAACCTTCTCATTCTTCATTTATATCGGTTGCTTAACCACTGCAAGGAATTTTTATTTTGCTTTTCTTTTTCTGTTTTCGGGAAAGTCCTGAGATATTGAATGAGAGATAGTTCAGACAATGAACAATTCAGACAATAAGGATGACGAAAAACAAAGTTTCGTCTGAAAAGTATTAAAAATCATCGATTTGGAGAGCGGGAAATGAAGCAAGTTAATGAAGCTGCAACTAGATTAGATTTCAGATTAAAATTCTAGAATGCACAACAGTTATTAAGTTTCTTCATCAAATATTGATTTTCTTTGTAAATTTTTGAAAAAATATAAAGTTAGCGTCTTTTTACACAAAGTAGAACGTTCCAGTTCGACTTTAAAACTAAAAATATTGCAAATATCGAGCGAGGTTATTACGTGGTACTAACATGATATAAATCTAATGAAGCTCAATTTTACTTTTTAGTCTAAATTCTTAAATCTGGCAAATTATTTTCAAATTCAGATTAAAAGCAAAGAATACTATGGACAACCCAGAAGTTAGTAGCTTGTGTTTAGGACGTAGCTTCCACAAAACACCAGGCATCTACAAAATTAATTTTAGCGAATTTATTTCCAAATGCCAAATGGGCATGCTTGTGCAATGAAATTAAAGTAAGACAGAATTATAAAAAGCAAAAAAGGAGAGAAAAGGAAAATAAAAAAATACTGTTATTGCTGTTTACCTACCCTGACCAGAGTAATAAAAGCCATTTATAGTGCTAGAATGGAACTTGTTCAAGATTCTACCATCTATTTTGGAGCCCCTTGCTTTTATTTTTTATAAAGATCTTGAATATTTTCAAGGCGTACTGTGAAACAAAGCTCTCTATTTTTCAAAAATTTCACTTGAATTAATTGCGCACTGGTACTTTAGAAATTGGCTAAAATGTTTTCTGGAATTAAAAATAAAAAAAAGCATTTTGTCAAGTACTTACATTATTAAAAACCAAAAACTTGGGGGGGAATTTGTTGAATACACAAACATATTTTAAGAATATCTTTGATTAAGAAAAGGGAGAAATAAAATGCATAATAATAAAATCATGTATTTATAAGCTCCATACTCAAGAATAACCGAGCTGCTTAATACAGTACATTTAAAATTTGAAATAGATTACAATGAATATTATCAAAGGTTTATTGTTATAAACATTGATTTTGACAATCGCAGGTATTAACAAAAGAAAATAGTTTGAAGGAAACCATAAAATAAAGCAATAATCACGCAAATGTACAATACAAGGAGTAAACTCTTATAAAAGTGCTCACAAAAAGGACATATTTTATGAGATCTGAAATAGTGCCTCTCATGACTATCATCGATATAATCCACCACCAAGGGCTGATAGAACGAAATCGGAGAATGGAAAATAAAAGCGCCATCCATTTCCAAATGCATTTCTTTAATACCAAAATTTAACGATCTGGATCCACTTCCAGTTAACTTTTCTCTGCAAAGAGATCTGTGAATGGTCAATTTAAGTGGATATAGAGGCACGCAAATACTCCATAACACACTTATTGCCCTCGACGCACCCTACTTTAAACAACAGACAGTTATCGGAATCGTTCTTTTTTCTATCACTTCCTGGGATGGCAAATAGAAAATAGAGAACTGAAGGGAGAAATAAAGGTGACAAGGATTCTGGCGCTCTTTTATCTGGGAGAATCTCCCACGCATTTGGCTGGAGGGATGGCTGCAGGTTCGTGTGGGTCTTCTCAATTACGGGAACCTGTTTAGCAAGCCACGTAATCGATATTGAACCAAACTTCCCCCTGTTTCGGTTTCTTTGAAGTGCAACAAAAGCAATTTTGGTTGGTTTGTTCGAAAAAGGTACGTCGGCAACAGCCTTATTTGACAGTATGAAAAGCAACGCTTACTAAGAGCACGAAGTGGTAAAAATTGCATTTTTTTTTATAAAAGAGCAAAAAAGTAAAATGTATAAAGAAAAAAATACTGAAACCGAATTTCTAAACTCAGACCTATTGGAACCAAACTAGTAATACCGAAACCCACATTCCCTACAAGGACGAACTAGAAATGTTTTAAGGGAGGGGAGATTGATTGTATTATTTATCCTTTACTACACATCTTGATTTACAAATGCTGACTTCATATGTTTTGGACTTCAATTGCAAAGCGTATACCTAGGAGAGCCCTTAACCTTCCTTCTGCTAGTATAAAAGATAGTCTAAAAATGCCTTTTTTGCACTTCAATGACGAAAATTTACCGGTGGTGAGTCCCTCAAAGGAGGGACAGTCGCGTCTCCCTTGTATACGTTAATGATTCAACATAACCGGCGACGTGGAGTCGGATGGTAAATGCCCGACTCCAGTAACGATTTCGACTCCTTTACGTCAAAATCAATTCGACTCTGACTCATCATTACTTTTAAGTTTACGGAACTCTTTTCAAAGTTTAAATTTCTAACAAACATTTAGATGTAAGTAGATGTAGGATTATATGCATTAAAAATCACTAAAATGTGCATGCTTATAAGCTCTATAAATACCAATAGTATACACTAAAAATGCGAAACAAAAGGAAGATTTTTGCGGAAAGAAAGGTTTTGCGGAGAGCTGCAACATTTGAATAGGTAATACAGTTGAGATTTCTATCTATGCATTTTATTATAGAGGCGATAAATATATAACTCAGCAGGCTATAATTTTCTTATTTTTAGAAAAATTGTTTTCATCCATTTATATGCACTAACATCCAAAAGAAGCAGACATATGCAACTGCGTATGCACGATCATAGGTCATGCCATCCGGGGTTCGGAGCTGCGCAATCGGAGTCAGGACTCAAAAGTCAAATCCAAGAGTTGTAGTTGAAGTCTAGATTGGCGGACTCTGAGGGAAAATAATCGACTCTGGCTTTAACTCTTTGAATTTTAAATATTTGAGTTCCGACTCCAACTGCGCAGACACCGCTTATTCTGGCAGAAGATTGTCGTCAGTTTATGAAAAAAATGCGTTGCACTTTGTTTCATTACTTACACATGGACCTAACATGCTCTCAATGCAGTTCATGTCATACACAAAAGATACAGTAACAATGGTTTAGCATCAGTCATACACATGGTCATTTATTATGCACCAAGAAAATAATTTGATTTCATAAACGTGCTGTTACTGGTAAAAGGTACGCTACGAATTTCTATAACACACAGCTAGTTTTTCGCTTCAACTTTTAGAATGTTATCTTTCTTTTGGAACTGCCAGTCAATACCTGAGTAATTTATATGAATCCTAGTTCATAGCTAGTATCTTCCTTTTACGTAGTTAAAAAACAGTTTTATCCATTCAATATTTAATGCGCTTAAATATTTAATTATTCGTTTGTAGCAACTTGTTATTTTAAATGCACAAACTAATTGCAATACCAGAAATGATGTAGTATTTTATGAACTGCTAGCTAAAGCATCGAACTTCCGGAAAAGTTCACAATTTATAAAGTTTTCAAGGCAACAGTATATAGAGTTAATGTCTTAATTAGATAAAGTAGTCCACCGTACCTGTTATGTCATGAAGCGCTAAAAATAGTTAACAAACCTCAAACGGCAAAGTACAACAATAATAGACCAACGATTCATTCCCATATTATACTTTCAAACTAGGTAAAGCATCCATCCTCACCAAGTTTAATTACGGAATCTAATTTTACAGAGGTGCAATTAAAAAGAGCCCGGACTTCCCAAAGCCCGGCTCTCAACGCACCAAGAAGCACATCTCGGAGTTTTACATTTATCCCTCGCAGATTATTATTAGAGGTGGAAAGGGAAACGCAGTAAATTGTACAAACGAACTGGAACTTTTGTGGGTGACGTTGGAGTTTTCGCGGATGGAAACTGTTACGCCACATTTAGTGCGGATATCCGCGGTCATTATTATCCGGAAAGGTTACCCTGGTGAGTAATATTCGGGTAAATTCCGGAATCTGGATTCGGGGGCAGTGGTAAGGAGTCAAAAGACGCCGCGCGGTTCCGACAAACCGATTTCTGGAATTGAAATAAATGTCCTTGGAAAAGTTGGGATTTTAAAATCAAGCGAGTGAAGTTTATTAAGGGACATTTGGTTGAACATTCGGTGGCTTGAAATGGGGAATGGTAAGGCTTGAACATTATGGGTTATGATGGACAATTTGAAGGGAATCGTTGAATGTTAGAATACATCATTTGACGAGACATTGGATACTAAATATATGAGGAATAAGGCTTAATTTTACCGAACATAAAGCATTTTTACTTGTATGCTGTTTTATGTTATTCCCTTTTTTTTTGCAGACGATAACTATTTTCGCAGCTTATTGATTTTTCCTTTTGCAAACAATGAATATTTTGAGAACTATTGACCTTTTTTTTTCTCCCTCTTCTTTCTTGCAAGTCATAACTGTTTTAGAATCTTCTTGTTGATTCTTTTTATGTCGCAAACGTTATTCAAAAACGTTTGCGACCAGAAAGTGTTTACATTCATTTACAACATAAAAAGGACGTTTGGCTGAAGTTAACTCACGACAGAAAAAGTGCCAATTTATACAATTAATTAACGATTTTTTTTATTTATTTTTTTTTTCTTACCAACGATAATTTCTTCATATCTTTTTGATTATTTTAATATTCGCAAGCATTATTTACAAGAGTCCGTGAACATTTTCAAACGATCGAAAAATGCGCTATTTTAATCCACTCATTAATTGTTTTTATTTATGTACTTTCTTTTTACAAACGTCATTTTTAGGCGTTTTGTTGAAGTTTACAACTGGTCAGACAAGCTCTATTTTACGGGACTAAGTAATGATTTTTTTATTATTTTTCAAGTGAATGTAATTTTTTTCACTATAAGCTTCCTTTTATACTAAAATTGTGCAAATATCTTTCCGCTTCAGATTTAACTTTAATGATTCCTTCAACTGTGTAAAGTTTTTCGAATAATAAATTTTCCTTTTGTACGATATCCAGTGCGTGCAAAAAAATCTAAAAACTTTATTCTGGATGATGAAAACTATAACAATACACGTCAATTTTCCACATTTTCGAATGATGCAAATAAGTCGAACTAATTTTCATTCATTGGAAACAAGTTACAGTTGCAACACTGGTTAGAAGTTTTTGTTTTATTCATACATTCAACTACTAATGCACAAGAAAAACAAAGAAATTTAAAAAAAAAAACAAGGGATAGTTTTTAGCAATACAAAAGAAGAAAACTGCGAATGTGATTATTTACACATATTATTCGTGGTTTTTTTAATTTTCCCTACCCTGGAGTAAAATACCCTTTAATCTCATCATTTACATATATTCTACCCTGGGCCGTGGTAGCCCGATCGTCGGACTCGTAACCGGAGGGTCCAGGGTTGGAGCAGCGCCGATAAAAGATCCGCCGTCTTCATCAATGGTGGCAGAGGGACGTTAAAAATGCTTTTTTGTACAAAGTCCTCCGAGTGAAATGATATCTCTGGGGTACTAGACCAGGGGTTTGCTCGGCCCTTGGTCTGGACCAAAAGAACAGAGCTCTCTTCGGGACCCTATCCATGTGAAACCACGAGTTGTGGTGGTACGAGGGACCCTGGAGTGTGAAGTGTGAAGTAGAATGTATATATTCTACGTCGATTGAAACTATTTGAAACATGGATGCTTAATTTATCTTTTTAAAGTTAAAGAAAAAATAAATAAAAACAATTAATATCAGTAATAGTCATTGTTATCAGAAATATAAATGGGACGTTTTAGAAGAGAAAGACAACGCTGCATGATCGGTTGGAAAAATTTCGAAATTTTTTCAAGAGAAAAGCGTATGACCAAGGTAACCACTCAGATGTAAAAGAGCTTAGAATTTCATGGAAGGAAGCTGTTGTATCCACTTTATCCAGAAAAAAAAGTTTTAAACTCATATAGTTACCCCCCCCCCAGTAAGGTGACGTTCCTTTACTTGGGGGGGGGGAGTTTATTCAATACGTACTGCCTTATTATTTCCATATCTCAGTGAATCATCTCCTTAATTATATTACCTACGTGTCCACGTGAAGCCTATTTTCTGAAACTACAAATCCTTTATAAATTCTTTAGGCTCGTTCAAATAGTGACCAGTTAACTCGGGCTCACCAGATATCAAGAAGAAGCATTCTATACAATTACCAGTTTGCCAATCGTATATAAAAACATTCTACGAACATTCTAGCATATGCTTCAAATACGAATACAATAGGAAACTAGGGAAAAAAACTATTTCAAGCGTACTTAATTTTATAAAGTACATAATATTTTTTTTATCTCTTTTACACATTCAATTTTACCACTTCACTTCAGTAACATTTATAATTATTTTTACTTTCACATGTAAGAAAACATTAAAGGTTTTAATATTTGGAGAAAAATATTTCATTTAAAAACGTGCAAAAGTTACGGACTTTTTCAACACCCAATGAAAGAACATTTAAAAACTATTAACATCACTTCCATATTACTCTCTATTCTTAGACTTTTAAATACTAAAATTTTCTAAATATTCAGAATTAAATCGTCTGCGATAATGTTTCCGAGACATGCAGCGGAAGAGCGTGACTTCATATCCAACTTCCCAGTCTCGCATTCGAGTTGAAATTAAATCGAAAAATTATAAAACGAAAGCATTTCATCATTAAAAGGAGAATATTCCCGAAAGTTTTCGGGAAAAGGCGATTGAAAATTTTAATGAAAAGATTTCTAGATAGTTAATTTCGAACGAACACTTACGAAGTTGATACAAATTCCATCCGCCATGACAAGTACGAATCCCATCCACCTCTTCTGCTCGAACAAATCCTGGAATACAACGAAAATCGTGATTGGAAAATCCGGAATGGAATTCATTAAGGGCCAAAAGACCATTTTTGAGTCTTTTATTGTGCCGATGCGATAAATAGGGTTTGAATTCGATTTAAAGACTAACTTGCTTTTCAAATGTTCCTGAAATGATGAGTTCTTTAGCTCGAAAGAATCACCAGAGCATTTACAGAAAGGCAGGAAGCGTTGGATTTCCATCGTATGATGCATACTTGTACACGACGGATGTTTCAAATTATTACTCAGTACATTTCAGCATCAGTTGTAAAAATTAGCTTTGCATAGTAAGATTTTAAAAGCTGACAATGTAATGATTATTGTGTTTTAAAAGTAAAGAATGTAAAGTTGCATATGAGTAGCAACATTGCAGAAAAGTACCGCATTTGAAGCCCTTGTTCTTCATTAGTAACGTGCAGGGATTTGAAAGCTGAAGAAGGAGAAAAGTTGTTCTTCTTCATAAATTAATTCTTAATAGTAATAATTAAATGATCGTATTAATAAACATAGTTTTATAAAGAGTTAACGTGTCGCAAAAGGACATCTAAATAAACAAAAGAAAGTAAATAATAAGGTAAAGTTCATTACGTAAATAGATATTTAAATAACAAACATTTTTGAAGAATGGTTATGAAACGTGTGCGTTCTTTAACTTTCATCTGTATTTTTCTGTCTTCTATCTTTATGGGGGAAGAGTCCACAAATACTTTAATTCATTCTTGTTAGAAAAATATTGGTAACGACACTTAACTCCCGTGTTTTCTTTTCTTTTTTTTTTTTTTTGCAAAGTTTCTTGCTCTATTTTGAGAAGTTCAGAAAACAGAAAAGTCAAGTTTTACTATATACAGATACTATATAGAAAATCGGAATCGTTTTGCTCTTGGAGAACTTCTTGTTAAGAATTAGCTCCAATATTTAACTTTGAAAACATTTTTATAACAATAAAAAATAGCAGCAAAAGAATAACGCTGCTTCCAGAGCATTCCAAAGCAATGTAGATGGAATACGGAAAAACAGAAATGTATGAATAATTTTGTTTAATTCAGCATTTTATCCTGTAGATAATCTTTACTTTCTCGGCTATCCAGCCTTTATTTGCAAAGTTATTTATAACAATTTCAAAAATAAAGGAACAAAATTCAGTGGTAAAGTAACAGATAACTAAACGGACAATAACGCAATGAAAACCTTATGTGATATCCAAAGAATTTGTTTTTATCAACACATTGTTGTAATTGTAAGAAAAACCATTTGTAACGTTGTCTGGACTGGTGATAATCATAAATTTTAGTTCTTTTTACCCATTATTATTGTGTATCAACTTTTTGTAACTTTTGCTGTGAAAACAAATAACAATAATGCGTATCTTAGAAGCCTAAACGGTAGAAGATTTTTTGATTCATTCATGCGATAATTGTTCTCTGAAATGTAATTTAGTTCTGTGATAGCAATTTCTATTTACACAGGAACTCATTTTTTGAAAAGATTGCAAACTTCCACTTCAAGCTGCTAGGGAAAATGTCTAAAATAAACTTTGTGCAAAAGCCTTTTGGTAAAATGTGCTGCATGTACATTTATAGTAAAATTATTAGTATATGAAAAATGAAAAGTAATATGACAATAAATTTTAAATTTCAACAACATTAATTTTGGCTACATTTGACGAGCAAATAACCCAGGTAGCACAAAAAACGTTTTAATGTTTTATAAATGTTTTTAATCCGTTGTCACAACTTTGATAACCATTTTACAACCTTTAAAAAACGAAGTATGCTACTTGGGAAGGGCTTTGTTTTGATCAGTTCTAAGGACTTTTTTTTAACGTGGTAAGTGTTCTACAATGCGATTATTTTCTCAACTCTTTTTCCGTTTAAAATGTATCCTTTCACCTCAATGCAATAAAATTTGAAAAACCACAACTTCGAAAAGATATATATCATACGATACATTAACAATTTCAGTAAAAAAAACCTTTTTTAACAGCTTCTTTATCTTTTATCACATTCTTAATTTGCAAATAATTCTAGGTTTGTATTGTTTGTACTTTTAAAGGAGTCAAATTTATTGACATCCGACAGCTTTTCACATAAAAAATGCAATGACTTCATGACAATTTTCATCGGTCACATCAACCCTTGAAAACCTCAGTAAAAAATATTTGCTGTAGTATGCCTTACCATGCATTTTAGGTAAAATGAAGGACCACTACTTTTTTTCTATCTTTTGGATTTGTGAAGGTTTCTTCCCAAATATTGAAAAAAAAGAAGAAAAATGTATACATCGAAGCGAAATATTGGAAGAATGGTAATGCAATACCATTAAAGTTATCAAAAATCTGAGCAATTTATTCTCAGTAACGGATTTAAAATGCGAAACGATTCAACTGAATCAGAAAACGGACGCTCTATTAAAACAGTTTGCGATTGTATATTTTTAAATTTATTCATGCCATACCAAACCAGACCATGTTTCATTAGATTCTATATATACTCTCAATTGACAACTGAAAAAAAAGAAGATATTTCTCAACGCGGAAGGTATTTGCAATTTAAATGCAAAACATCGCTTCCTTTACAGTTCGCTTTTATCAGCGCCAAAATGAAAATATACGTCTGTGCCATTAAATACACAAATTTTTCTGCACATTTCCATTTCATCGCCAGGAATCGGACGCCGTATCCCTACGCTTCAGTTTCGCATTATCCGCCATGATTATGGAAATGGACTCGGGAGCACACCGGGAATTAACATAATCCCTTTGATCTGTGCCGGCCGGCCCCTTATTAATAATTCCGAAGGCCAAATGAAATGAATATTAGAACCGTTGAAATTATAATGGTACATATCCGGTTAAGTAGAAACTCACGCACAGTCAATAGTAATTATAACACTCGCAGGAATGGGTAATCGCAATCGGACGCCAAAATCGAATGCGCTAAGTACCTTGATTAGTAAACTCGAGCCTTGTTGCTCGCGGATTAGGACGTGCTAGGTGGATTTAACAATGAAGTCACAGAGTATGTATAGAATGTCGCTTCCGGTGTTGCAAGTAAGACACTTTAAGGGGTGTCGGATGGCACATTAGTTGCATTTAGATTCTCGGTAAGATCCTAAAATGGGGAAAGAAGCTTCTGAATTGTTTGTCTTACGGATTGGAAAGTTTTTATTTTTGATGACTCTTTTATTTGACAACTAGCTTATATGATGATGTAGCCCGGGGGCTTTTTGATACAACATAGATCTAAAAATCTTTGTTTTTAACTTATTTCAAGCTAAAATAAAATAGGTGAGCCTTAAATTGATAATTCATTGTTAATTGTAATCGTTGTTGGAAAATACTCATATTTAAATGTGTTTAACTTTATCAATTTGTACGCTTAAAGGCTCTATTACTCCATCTATTCAAAATTGAAAGAAAATGGCTATTTTGAAACCAAAAAAACTGAATTTTGAGCTTTTTGGATTTTTTTTTCAATTTTAAATCCCGGCCTACGTGAATTCTAGTGCACCGAGGAACCTATGTGCCAAATTTGATGAAAATCCGACGAAAACTGTGAATTTGTATAAGGAATAAACATACATATATACATCTATTTTTATAAATATAGATGAACAGAACCTCTATTTCGGTGCATCCACACCTAATTTCAGAAATACCAGCTTTACAAAAAGTGGTTTTTACGTTTCTTATTTTCTTTTCCTTCTGCCCGAGCCCAGCGGTATTTTGAATACTTCAAGAGATTATTGTTTCATGCTAATTAGCAAATTACATAGATTTCGGAATTATTTTCATCACACTTGAAATACAAGTTGCACTGCTTGTAATTAAAATTTAGCTTTAAATAAATATATACGGATTGTTGAAAATAAGAAGATTTTGGGATATAAGGTAAATGTGATTACTATAACTCAATACTAGGGCGTTAAAACACATTGGCTGTAACTGCATCGAAAAGTTTTCGTTCACAGATTTCTACCATTAATAAAATATTATTAAATCTGACATTGGTTGCTTTGTTTCAAGCTACAAATGTAATAATAGATGATCGTTTTAACAAATCCATAAAAATTATGTAAATAGAGCATTAAAAAAAATCGAGAACTGAATGTTATTTCCCAGACCAGAAAGAGAGCGAAGCAATACTTTCGAAAATAATACTCTTTCTCGCACAAACACACATCCCGTTCAGGGTTTCCCGTAGCTACTACTACGCGTTTTTTAACTGTTTGGATGGGCCCATAAAGGACGCTGTTTTTTTCTTCAGACCAGGTGCCGATAAACCCCTGGTCCAGCATCCCCACATGTGTTGATTGGTAATGAGAACTTGAAAGACTTTGCAACAACGAGCATATTAAACCGTCGCCAGCCACCATTAGTGATCACGGTAGATCTTCGACCGTAATAGGATTAAACCCGGTACCTTCAGGTTACAAGTCAGACGCCTTACCGTTTGGGTTCTCACGGCCGCCCTCATAGTTTTTCAGGTTCACGTCAATCAGAGTGTATGTGGTGATATCAAATTCTGTAAAGAACCTTTATGTTCTGAAAAAAAAATCAGCAATGAGTAAGTCTTCTCTGTTGCAAATTTGAACGAAATACGTATGGTAATTTCCGACATGGAGCTTTAGAATGAATTTTGGTAATCTAGTCAGCGGCCAGGGATACATCTCTAAATTTACGCAACTAACTGTTGGAGTAAAGAAAATGGTGAAAAGTCACCCATAACTGATGGGCTTGGGAGATGAAGAGGTTATGTGACAAAACCGAAATTTCGAGTAATTAATGTTCAAAGTTTTATTGTTGCAGTTTTTTTGTTTTCTGGTTTTGTCCTTAATGTGGGTGTGAAATTAGTCTAATGACGTCTCCTTTTTGATGTACCAAGTTTTATTTGATTACTTTTATCCATGGCTTACAATTGTCCATAGTGTTAATTTTTTTTAATGTACCATAGCCCCTTCATCCTCCAAGCAATTCAATTCTGTACCTCAGAACCAGGCTAACGTAAGTCCATTTTCGTCATTTTTCAGTAGAGGGGAAAAACGATGTATTCGACAATCGTTTTTCCCCTCTACTGAAAAATGACGAAAATGGACTTACGTTAGTCTGGTTCTGAGGTACAGAATTATCAAATTTATTTAATAATGTATGTTTGTAGTGAAATAATGCTCAATTTAGCCATCACTTCTTTTACTAATTACTTTGCCCTGCAATCTTTTTTCTTTCCCCCACCCCTTTTTTTTCTTTATTTCTATTTCTCCTATTTCCATTAGAAAGTCAAAGCACTTTACTCATTACGTCAATTTGCTTATATTTTATATTTAAGTAATTATCTACAATATTTTATTTGTCTAATATATTGTCTGTTAATGTTTATGTTGTCTATATTATTTGTTTTACGTATATATCAATGTATTAGCTCGTTTTGAACGGATGAACTGCGATTGCAATATTTATTTATCTATTGATTTTTTACAGGCTCCTAACTCCAGGACCAACTCCAGAAAGCCGATATTTAACTCTGAATAGCTTATGTCCCAAGTCTTTTTTATCTATTCAAGGTTTTTATCGCGGCGGGGCCACCCGCTATTAAATGAGAGACGCTTCAGTCTGTATGGGTTTTGTCCATCAAGGGTGCTCACCAGAAGTGGAAGGTTGCTAGGCAACGAGGCGTCACACGTGGTCACGATTGTCGGAACCACCTTCTGTGTCTCTTGTCACCGATTGCTGCGGTGTTTTATGCGACCACCGACTGACTCCACGTCTCACTTTTTTTATTTCCCAGTAATAGTCCGCAGTTGAGAAATATTTAGAAGTAACAAAGAGGGGAGAAAAGAGATAAAGCGATGAAGTTTGGGGCACGGCAGTGGCAACTTCTCTGGGAAAATATTTTGATTAAAATACTAACAAAACGTAATAAGAAAAGTTGTTTTTACAGTAAATACAGCTAATTTCATAGCAATTTCGCAGTAATAAACTGAAAAGTTGCTAATTTTACAATATTAAACTAAAATAGCTAATTTTACAGTAGTAAACTAAAATTGCTAATTTTTCAGTAGCAAACTAAAATAGCTAATTTTACAGTAGTAAACTAAAATTGCTAATTTTACAGTAGCAAACTAAAATTGCTAATTTTACAGTAGTAAACTAAAATTGCTAATTTTACAGTAGCAAACTAAAATTGCTAATTTTACAGTAGTAAACTAAAATTGCTAGTTTTACAGTAGTAAACTAAAATTGCTAGTTTTACAGTAGCAAACTAAAATAGTTAATTTTACAGTAGTAAACTAAAATTGCTAATTTTACAGTAGCAAACTAAAATTGCTAATTTTACAGTAGTAAACTAATATTGCTAGTTTTACAGTAGTAAACTAAAATTGCTAATTTTACAGTAGCAAACTAAAATAGTTAATTTTACAGTAGTAAACTAAAATTGCTAATTTTTCAGTAGCAAACTAAAATGGCTAATTTTACAGTAGTAAACTAAAATTGCTAATTTTTCAGTAGCAAACTAAAATTGCTAATTTTACAGTAGTAAACTAAAATTGCTAATTTTTCAGTAGCAAACTAAAATTGCTAATTTTACAGTAGCAAACTAAAATTGCTAATTTTACAGTAGCAAACTAAAATTGCTAATTTTACAGTAGTAAACTAAAATAGCTAATTTTACAGTAGTAAACTAAAATTGCTAATTTTACAGTAGTAAACTAAAATAGCTAATTTTACAGTAGTAAACTAAAATTGCTAATTTTTCAGTAGCAAACTAAAATTGCTAATTTTACAGTAGTAAACTAAAATTGCTAATTTTTCAGTAGCAAACTAAAATTGCTAATTTTACAGTAGTAAACTAAAATTGCTAATTTTACAGTAGTAAACTAAAATTGCTAGTTTTACAGTAGTAAACTAAAATAGCTAATTTTACAGTAGTAAACTAAAATTGCTAATTTTACAGTAGTAAACTAAAATAGCTAATTTTACAGTAGTAAACTAAAATTGCTAATTTTACAGTAGCAAACTAAAATTGCCAATTTTACAGTAATAAACTAAAATTGCTAGTTTTAGTTTATTACTGAGTATTTCAGAGTTTTAAACTGGAACCTCTGCTGCCAATATTACACTGTTGTTTTACGGACTAATACAGCTAATTGTATGCTATTAACTGTAAAATGGCTAATTTCACAGTAATAAACAGTAAAACAGCTAGTTTTACAGTTCACTACTACGCTTTTATAGTTTTAAACTGAAACTTCTGCTTTCAGTATTATACTGTAAAAACAACCACTTATTTTCTGTAGTGTAATACAATTTTTAAAAAAAATCAAAGATGGAAAAAGATTTTACTGCGAAAAAACGAACTGAATCGTACTGTAGTGTGTTAGCGTCAAGCTGCTAGAAACAAAAATAGCTCTATAATATACGGTAAAAACAACAGACGTGGTCCCCCCCTCCCCCGTTTCGCCGACACAAAATACCCCTCCCCCATTTTCCCCCACTTTCAATCTCAACTTTTGAGAACTTTAAGGATTTTATACCGGTGAAACAACGTAAACTAGAAAAAATTGCGAGAAAAAATTTTGCTCCAGCGAAATTTCCTTAATTAAAACTCTTTTATTAGTTTCTCTCTTTTAGTAGTGTGTTTGTTTGTATGTATGTAACTCTGAATACGAGATAAAATTCACGTTCTCTACAAATATAAAAGTAATGTATTTAATACTATTATTAATACTAAAAGTAAACTCTATTACTTGTTGATGTATTATAAGTGCATGCAAACTTAGCGGATATTCAATAGTTTTGAAAATTAGAGCAAATCAGAGTATTCTGAAATATAATCTTCTGTTTATTTACTCTCACGTTTCTCGCATTCCTGGTTCGCTTGACTGGTGTCAGTGAACCATCATCTTTTTGCACTGAATGATGGGGCTTCATTTATAATAGCCCCGAAATAGCTATTTGCTAGAGTTTTCTAACTCTTTTTAAACCTTTTATTTGTACTTTTGGACACGTTGTCTTGCATTTTTATCTTCATTAATTGTACAAAGTTTTCGACTGCTTTTCTTACAAACTCATTATGAAATATAGTTTAACCTTTAACATTAATAGTACTAAGTATATTACTTTTCTATCTAAAAAAAAAAAAAAAAGATCTTAAAGCGTATTTTTTAGTTTTTTTAAACTATAATTAAATTATTTTCATAGTATATTTTTCCATATAACCGTATACGGAAACCATAAAGCTAATTGAATCTATCAAAAACTCATGTTGAACATTTCTCATCGTGAAAATGAGACTCCCTGAAGTACATTCGTGTCTTAAGTAGTTAGTTTTTCTATCGCCACCAGGGGTCGAAGTTCCAAAGACGATCAAACCTCGGGAGAAACATTTATGTGCCAGGACAAACTTACCCTTTGTGAGATTGTATTACCCCGATTGTTCTGCATCTTAAAAACAGGAGTTAATCTCAACTTTTCTTAATGATTTTCGTGTTTCGAGTTTCAAAATACTTCAGAAATAACTTATTTTTGAGCCCAATGCACTTTTGTCGTTATTTAGTGGCACAGAAATTTAAACTGAAGTAAAAAGAGAAAGTACAAACTATAACCATAGAATGCACGTATTGCCAGATATTGGTATATCTTCAAGGAGAACGAACCTATTTAACAAGGTTACTTCTACTTAGCAAGAGGGAAGATCTTGGAAACTTGCAACCTATGTAGTCAAAATAAATTAAATAATACCCCTTCCAAAGGTAAATAAAATAACTTTAGAATACGATAGAAAAAGAAAATAAAAGCATCAGAAAATAACATCTGGCAAACTAAAATCATCGCAGTTTTCTTTTACTTACATTCAATGCATGGCATGGCGTTAATCGTGCGACCAGTTGATTCGCTTCTGTATACGTGCAAACAACTTTTTTATGTGCATTGTAATATTTGTTTTTAAACACCTAAATTTCGCTGCATTAATTTTTTTTATCCAAGTTATTAGTTTATATATGGTTGAAAAACATTTTTAGGGGGAGGGAGAAAGGAGGATGTACTGCTTATATTTTGGTTTCGGTTTCCAATTTGGCGAGACATCGCCAGGTTGTTGGAAATGTTTGAATAAATAAAAATAAATGCTTATTTGTTTCTTCTTTAATTTATAATTAGAAGCTTATATTAAAAAACAAATATAATTTTCAAAGACTAGCATAGTTTAATTGCATTTAATGGTAGAAATAAATTAAAAAAGCATGTATTATAATTCAATTAAACATCCTATTTTCCTCTTCAATCATCCGTAATTCTCGATAAAAAACTTCATTCGAATTCTAAAATCTTATTGTGCTTGCAGGCGGAATTACATCCAAAGTTAAATTCTAAAACGTGCGAAATAAAACGCATTGAAAGAGATATTTTTTCGTTGTTATGATATCTCTGCAAGGTAGAAAGCGCTCCAAGAAAGTCTACAACAAAACAGGGGGCGTGAACAAAATAACAGTGGAAGGCAGCTTGGAATCAAACAGTAATAAGAAATATTGACTCGATCCCTTTTCCTCCCAAAAATGCATTTTCACTTTTCCAGCATCTTCCATTTTTTTCGTCGCACCCAGCAGCGTTGCATATCAGAAAAGAAATTATTTTTTTATTTTTTGATATCGTCTGAAGAAAGCGATGAGATGGGATGGGGGCGTAAGGTTTAATGGCTGCGCCTCCCCTTGGAATGCCATCCCCTTTTCCACCCGAGTGAATATCACCCCCCCTCCTCCTCCGAAACGTGCGAGATCCTTTGAAATACGGACAAAGAACCTTTTAAGGACCTGTTCTTCTCTATCTTTATACATATTTTCACCCCCCTAAAGGCTTAAGGGGACCTCTATGTATGTGTTAACAGTGCCCCTCAAAACACAGGCTATTGCACGGGCGCCATTTTCTAATCACATCTGAAACCTTTGTGAAGTTACCCAACTCATTAAGTCCAGTCTGGGCATTTCAAAATGGTTATTATTGAAAGGAGGTAAATAATCAAAAAGTACACATCAATCTTTGGAGTCACAAGGCATCACGGCTTAATATTCTCTTTCCTTTTTGTCAGTAATAACTTCCAGAAACTTCTATATTGTGAAAACATTGATAGATGCCCTCCCATTTTAAGTAACCAAGCCCTACTTTATTTTATTACCCTTTTAATCTGGTTATCAACGTTGTAGCAACTATTTAAAACGTGCATGAAACGTTTAAATGCTACGTGTGTTATATGGGTAGATTAGGGCACATTTGTAATGTCGAATTACAATGCAAATTTTAACTTTGCATGTTTATCACTTTTGATACTAATGCAGAATGAAAATGAAAGAGAACTGCGCAAAAGATATAAATGAAAATTTTACAAATGTTTTCTTTGTTTAAAGATAAAAGTTGAGTGAAATTAAGTAACGTAAACAGTTTTAAATGATGCATCCTTTATTCATATTAGCTTCCAAAGCAGGGCTTACTTTTTACTAAATGAAGTGCAGAAGCCCAATAGTTCCCGCAACTTATTTTCACTCATAAATTATCTGAATTTTGCTAAAATGTTCAACATTTGCCTATAATTGAAAATAAGTACTTTCATGTTTCATAAGAGAAACTAGAAAATATCAAACCTACAACGAACATCCTTTTCAATCAGAATCTTGAGAGTCAATACCAGAATAAAGTGAAATTTTAAGTATCCTTGAGCACCACGTTTCTAGGCAAAACATTACTGTTTGAGCACTTTATATACCCGAAGACTCAAAAAGTGTTGAAGAAATAAGTAACAAACCTCAAGAAACGCAAAGGTGCACTGTTGCCTTATTTTAACGGTGATTCATACGTAGCTGCTTTTTTTAAAAAATCAGATCAGCTTTTTGCTTTCTCCTTTTGAAGATTTAGGTTCTATCTTTTCATTTTTGTCGGGTTTTTTTTTTTCATTCTACTAGAACTTTTTAATGACATTTCTTTGTTCTAAAACCAAAATTAAGTGTATCTGCGGAAACGAAGAAAATATTTAAACAAAATATGACATTAAAAAGTGAACGTTGAAAAATAATAATAATATTTATACTTATTTAATGATATGTATATATTTAATGTTTCCGTTAAATATGTTTTTTTCTTGGTTGTAAAAACACCTCAAAATAAATTACGAATCAAAGAGAAAATGACACTCGTGTATCTTTATTCTGTGACACTTTTGTTTGAAATCTCCTGAACGGGTGGCATAACCTTAACTATGTGAATACCAATTACTAGATTGAAATTATTTTTAGAAATTTTTATGGTGTAGTTTATACCTATCCTGACAAGGAAGTTAGTTTACCTTCAAGTCTGGAAAGCTTTTGAATTTCACAAATAATAAAATTCAGAAAAAAGTACATTAGTATTTTTATTTTTTTTTTCCGCGAAAAAAATCCTGCCCCGAGAAGCTGTCGGCCAAATATAGCAACCTGGTCGCCATTCCTCACATTCGTTTTTCGACAAATTTTTTTAACTGCCTTATTTCTAAAACGGAGAGCGATATTTTGCTGCGGTTTTTCTCAATTTGAAAGATAATGATTTTGTCTTTAAAACTATATGCACTATTTAGTAATATGAGTTTAAGTTGTCTTGCAAAGGCCATTTGAGGATATATGTATCAGCTTTTGACGAATGCATCAATACTTAGTGATCGACATTTGACACTTAGTAATCGAAATTAAAACTTACGAATGAATCACCCGTATTCTTAGATGTGTGAGATACGTCATTAAACTTATGCAACTGTTGAACCACAGAGAACTGCTAAGTAAAATGTAATCCTTGTAATTATGTCATCATGTATTTATCCACCTTGGCAAAGAACATATAACTCTTAAACGCATTTAGGTGTCACCTCTCAAAAGGGTATCACACAGCACAAAGCCCCCCCCCCCCAAACGATGCTATATGGTTTGATAGATTATAGGTAGCTAAAAACATTGGGAAGAATCTCGGAAAGAAAATATTTAGTTCATTCATTAACTCTTCACTTGACGAGCGACTCTCACTGAGTATATAAATACATCCAAGATACACAAATTGCATATCAACTTGCACTTAAACCAAATAGGCGAGAAACAAAAATGGCTGCCTGTAAGGTTTGCATTTTTAGAAACATTATTGTGTTTCTAACGGGAAGGAGAAGGGGGTGCGATACTTTTTGAAGAGAAGCCCTTGCAGAAAACTAAAATGGGAGGTACAGCAAAAATTTTCTCTCGTCTGCCGGCTATTCATACTTTTGCGTAAGTGGTTCTATGAATTCTCGATGCCTCCATTTTCCTCGAGAATAATAACCGAACAATTTCGTTTGATCTCCCTCCCTCTTATTCTTCACGTATCGACAGTTTAATGCATTTTGTTCGGCTTAACACCTGCCTTTGAAATGGTCGAATCACTCACTATTTTTCGAGAGAAAAAACGTTTTTTTTTTCTTTCGCAATTTATCTTTTTATACTCTAGAGAAGCTTGACACAGTTCTAAAAAGCCGCGACATTACACGAAAGAACTTTAAAATATGGTCAGGTAAATTAGTGGTAAGTAAAAATGGACAGCTATAAAAGTCACTTATAAACAGAACTGGTTTTCAGACAATTGTGCTCAAATTGAATTATTTAACCCTTTAAAGAGCAGGAAAGGTATAATCAAATTGTCTGATTCAGCCCGTGATGTCTCGAACGTAAGTATGATTATTTTACTTAACTAAACTGTAATGCTTGACAAGGCTCAAAACAATGTCACTCTTTTGAGAAATAGGCTTTTAGTACCGAATTATGATTCCAAAAGATGTACAAGACTGCATGTGGTTAATGGAATCGGGGAAATGCATAGGGTTTTTTTTTCCTATCATGTTTGCGGAGAATACATTTTTAATAGTCGGGAAAATCAATTGATGCATAGCAGTAAGTTAACCGCCTCAAGTCAAGGTTAAGGCAGAAACATGCAATACACCGCCAAATCCGTACTTCCATCCAAGGAATACAGTTTCTTGCTTGTTAGCACTCACCAGTCTGGATTAGGAAGTAATCAAGTTAATCGGCTTATTATCAACAGCCGAGGAATCGGTAATCGGCCAATTTGTTTATTGGTGCATTCCTACTAGCAGACACAATATTCTATCCAGTGCTACTTGTGTTGCCACTTCAACGATTTACTTTTAATAAATTCGAGTTGATAGTTTTCAATTTAAAAACCTATCTGTCAAGAAAAAAATATGTTATCCAAACGTGTTCGTTTCTTGGGTTACTTTATTAAAAGTGTATTTGCCAACTGTCATTTCAAGCGCATAACAGCTTTACTTCAATATGCATTCGAAATTTTTTGTAACACACCAGTTTTCTCCTTAAAGCCAAAGAATCTACATTGAAATGCAGAAGTTCAGTTAATATGCGTCGGAACATCACACAAAACTTCTTTTCATTTAATAAAGCTAGAGCTATAATTTTCTGTTCCAATCAAAAAAAAAAAGAAAGAAAGAATGTTGGAAAAAATACAGACAGCTATTTATGACTTCGAAGCGGTGATTATTAAGAAAGAAGTTCATTCAAGTATAAATTAAAAACTTCAAATAAAAAAAATCTAGCTTTAATAATGGAAGAACGGTTTGGAATTAAAGCCTTACTCATCGTTGCTTTATTTTTTCCCCTCATTCTCTTTGTTGAGCAAGCATAGAAGGTGTTGAAAATATCAGTTAAACTAAAGAAAAATAATCTTTTTTATATTAAATGGAATATTAAATCCCTTTTAACAAGGTTTTTTCGCATATTTATTTTTGTCAACGTCTATATTTTTATTCTGGGATGAGGCGGCAGGAGAAATCAAAATTTATTTGTTTTTTGATAACATCAGTTTTCACTTTATATAATTACTTTCCACTAAATATAAAACATAGAAGAAAGCAATACATTCGTAAAATTTTTTGAACTTGCGAATTTCTATGAATTGATTGATACGTTTTACAGTGAGTTGAACTCATTTTAAATCTTAGTTTTAGTATATGAAGGATATTTTTCGGCCATTCTCGTTCAAAGCAAGCTTTTAAGCATGGTACTGAACGAATTTTGGTTCGCAAATGGTAATTTGAATTGAAGAGTTTCCGCGCTCCCTCCTCTCCCCCTGTCGATAATTCTTTTCCTTTTGTTTAAATCTCATAGGCGCATGATTACTATAACTATCTAATGTCACACTTCTTGTTATCCTCCCCCCCCCCACCTCTTGTCACAAACAATTACAACTTTAAAAACATCCCTAATCCTTAACGTGTGACATTATTTGGGGAAGCCTCCTAAGCACAAATTCTTTGTTTTTTATTTTATCTATTTTGAAGCGACATAAACTAAAACTGCCAAAATATCAGTGAACTAATATTTTCTTTCCCTAATGGATGTACCACGCGCAAAATTTGCCAATCTTCTCTTTTCTTCAGAAAAATTTGTGCTTCAAGAAAACCGGTACATTAGTTTAAAGAAAGAAGTGATTTAATTCTAGATTCATAAAGTTAAGAACTTTATTCTACCATTGGATGGAATTTATTCATAACTTCCTTGTACAAAGTAAAATAATTATTGTGATCACGAAAAATTACCCGCTCGTATTTCACTCTCAAGTGAAGATGTATGTTCCTCAAAATAAAAAAAGAAAATAAAAAGAAGAAAAGAGAGAAAAACTTGTTCTTTTTACCCTTTGAACAGAACACGTGTATCTCAAAAACAAACAACATTTAACTCGCTAAGATTATCATCAAGATCTGTCTTGTGTTAAATCAGAATATCAACTTAGAATGGGGATAAGAATTGCAATGAAGAAAAATCCAGCTCTGTCATTATCACTTGTAATTAACAAGGAGAGGAGTTGGGGCATTAATTATTCACCGCCCATTCGTGTTATTAAGCTGCCACGCTATTAAGTGGGACTGCTGTTGCATGGTAGTGAAGCTACACGCCCAATGAAGACTGGTATTTGAGAGCCAATCATTTTGGTCGAAAAAAATGATTGATCACCGTAATCTTTCACTTTAAACAACGTTTAATAGCAAGATCTGCATGTGATGCTTGTTGGATTTATGCAGGTAAATGAGTACTGTAAAATCAATCTCGCTGAATAAAATCTTATCTTTTCAGTATTTTGTATTTGGTTTTTTTTTTTCATGCAGGTTGGTTAGGGTAAGTGGAACCCCTTTTTAAGACAGTTCGTTTTTGAAGCCTTATACAAAAGTTTGACACAAAAGAACTTGAACGTATTGACTTATTTGATCTTGGACATTATTAATCAACACAAATCCAGCGTTCTTTCTTAAAACAATGCACTAAATATTTTTAACAATTTCATTCTTTAAAAAATGACGTAAGTGACTCATTTGCCCCTTTCATATCCTATTAAAAAGGGTCAATGAGTCACTCTACCTCATCATTTATTTAAATTTACAGTAAGCATATCTAAAAGGTGGGGTTGGAGAATAGTTATCAGGAATACAGAGAATTTATTAAGAATACGTACAGATTCAAAATTTTACGGTTTATTTTACTAAGCTATGCAATAAACAGTACAATTCGTTCTATACAGAAATTAATCGAATCCTGAATCAAGTGAAAAAATATTTTCTGTTCACTTTATCTTTAAAATGTCTACGTACACTACTAATTAAACAAGAATCGTTTGAAAGTCAATAGTAACCAAGCAGAATCTTATTTACATCTAACCTAAAAGGAACGTCATACCAGTGAACCTTATCTAAGATGCCAACTAAGATTCAATTCAAGAACGAAAAATCATTAAAAAACCGGGATAGAGATTCCTGGAGATTGGCGGTTTATTGTTTCGGCTGTAGCAGGTTCTGAGTTTGGTGGAGGGAAAGTAGATGGAGCGGCCTTATGGTAATGATTCAAGAACTGGGGTGCTTGCAAACAGATGTTTGGTAGCGGACATGCTGCGTTATTACGTTCACGAAATACGACTGAATTTTCTTAGATGTTGTTATTTCTTTACATCCCCCGCCCTGCCTTTTTCTATTTATTGAAGAGGGGTGATATATAAAGTGTATGCAAACTCAAACAGATCTTTCCAATTGCCAGCAATCAATAACTGTTTCGAAAGAATCTTAAGAAAAGACTAAAAAACTGGAACGGTAAAATTCATGAATAAATGTTTTTAGTAAACTTCCACACCACAAGTAAGATTAGTGTAGGTCGATTACTTTGTGTTTGTTGGTTTGGTGTGCAGGAAAATGTAAAATCACGAAACTTTAAGAAACCATTTTTTTCACCGAATCATCTTCAAATTATAATGACACCTGCAACGCAAAAAAATTATGTAACCTTTCTCCATAAATTCGGTGGAAGTAGTGCTGCCTCCACTGCTATGGAGTAACTTAACCGATATATCTTGTAAGGTTAAACCATAGTAATGTAACTATAGCGTAACGTTTCATCAATTTCTGTTAAGATTAGTACTTTGTAGTGCAACTGCATGAAGTGTAGCCTTGGCCGCCGGTAGGCGATTGTGAAGAGGCAACGGTTCGCAATAAATTTTCTTCTGTGCCCACGAATGACAATTTAAGTAGTTGCTCTTGCAAAATGGAAAACTCACATATAAAGCACAGTTGTTTGGGATCACCATGTTCTATTCCTAGCTTGTAGAAAGCGCTCCATGATATTCATGACAACTGCACATCGAACATTGTCCAGAGAGTTCCGGGCACTTCGGGAAGTGGCCGGCCAAAGTTGCATACACGCAATTCAATTGCAGTACATCGGACATTGGTCACACGCCTCGTTTAATGGGTGAAGTGACCGGCCAATTCGAGAACTGGCCAGACTTCGGGCTTTTGGCTGTAACATATCGCTGTTCCGGAAGAACAGTGACGTAAATGCAAAAACTTCAATTTTACAGGAGAGTAAAAAAACGATTTGCAGTTGTGTAAAACGTTTAATTGAAAAGGGTGTAAGTGACAGAAAATAATTATAATATATTGAGAGTATTGAAAATATACTTTACTCTCATTTACCAGGGGTTTGGATTTAATCACCTTAATTTCAACCCTAAATTTCAACCCCTAAGTGCAGTTACGTCATTGTTTCTCTGAAAAGCCCTCTGGCAGTTCTTAGTGGAAGTACAGTTACGACCATGTTCCCCTGCATATAGGACGTGTTTCTGATATTGTCTATGGACTTATTTGCATTTGACAAATTTTTTCAGTTACGTCATTGTTCTTCCGGAACGGCGATATGTAAGAATTTGGAAACATGCAGAACTCTCACGATGATTTCTTCGTGTTGCCTAGTTTTAAAAACAAACTGTTTAGTTTCAAAGATTGCTACAAATGTTGTGATAGATTTTGTTTCTGTTTACTCTGTTTTCTTTTACATCAACTCACCTTACTCATTTTTTTTCTAAATAATGTAAGGAACTCTGATTTTATATACGAGAAAAAAAGTCAAAACCACCTCTCAATTTGAAGAATATATCACACATAGAATGACCGGGACACATATAAAAATAGCTACTATTAAAGATGTATCTGTCTTTAAATTGATCACCCTCCACAGTAGGCAGATAATAAAGGTATCAACTCAGTGACAGATTTGTTTTCAACAGTCTATGTCATACACTAAAAATTTAAAAAAAAGTTCGTGAGATAACAGACTATAGATCGTCCATAAAATCCAAATCGGTACCGGGTAATTCTCAAAAAGAAGATGCTTATTCAAGTACATGATACCTGTGAATTACGTTTCAGAAAGTAATAGGACATATCTTCATTTCCTCAGATTTAAGGGTTTTCCCCTTAAAAGTTTTTTTTTTTTTTTTTTTTTTGTCTTTCAATAAAACATTGTCTGGAGACCTTCTCAGCAATCTGCGATGCACGTTTGCCGCTACCGAGGTATTAACTGCTATATAATTGGCAACTATCAACACTAAAAGAGCAAGGGTCAACTAACAGACAAAGCCAGAAATTGCCTATTTTGCATCCAATACGAGCAACGTCTTGTTTTATATATCAGTATAATACAATATATAACGTCTTGTTATATACATCGGTATAATACAATATATAACGTCTTGTTATATATATATATATCAGTATAATACAATATATAGCGTCTTGTTATATATTGTATTATACTGAGACGGAAAAAATTACTTAATTGTCCAGTAAAAAATATTTTTCCAATTAAGTAATAACACGTTAATATTACCAAGCAAAAGCTTAAACGAGTAAAAGAACCTTTTCTATGCTTAAACTTTTTACTTTTACACTATTGCATATTTTTCGTATAGACGCCATTATGATTTTTTACAGACATATTTTTTTCCAACACTGTTACTGACACAGAACTTCAGTAGAATATTAAGTTATTGTTTTTTTAATTAGTTTTATCCTAATATATTTATTTTAATAAAGAAATAAGCTGAAGGGCGCACAACAATAATTGAAACTTGAAACTTCAGTCTCGTTTTCGAAGTTTTGTGTCTTTGATACTTTTCTCTTTTAAATCATATCCGTGCTCAAAATACCACCCCTCAAAAAAAGAGCACGCAACAGCGTGTACAACTGCTATACGAAATATACTTCCAGAAAACGACGCAGGGAAGAAAAATAACTAAAGAACTAATCCATCCCCCACACCCCCACCTAAGGTAAACCCAACATTACTGAGAATTACATGCTGCCCCTGAGAGGGTAAGACTGCTGCTTCATAAAAAGAGGGCAGCCTTAAGATTTCAGAATCAAAATATATTAGGGGGTGGAATATTTTGCATGGGGGTTAAAATGATGATGGGGGAAGTTGGGGTTGTAGCCCTTCTTGGGTAATATTTTCTTTATTACAGCAAGCTGCGCAGTTTTTGCTTCCTATTAATGCTCAGAGTTGGGGGAATTTTTCTTTGAATGCTTTACTTTCGAAAGCTTAGATTAACATTAGTAGGACTTGTCACGGTAACCTGTCATGTTAATGTTTGAGGGGGATTTGAAATACCTTCGCAGGGTTAGGATAAATCGATAGCACGCAAGGAATTCATCATCGCAGTCACAAGAATTTATATCACTTGAAATCTTTTGCAAACATCTAAGTTAACGGTTCTTCTTAGAGTGCAGTAGTTTGTGATTTCAACTTTCTTATTAAGGTCACAGTGTAAGGTTTCGATTTACGTATGCTAATTAATATTAGAGTAATAACAAAACTGAGGTTTTATTGGGGGCCCATTTTTCATCATTTTCAATTCATGGGCCCATTGTAATCGTAGGCTGAATATCTAGCCACATTCCTATAGTATAATGAATGGATTTTCAATTACTACTCATCATATTTTCAAATACTCTTATTATCAATTACATGGCTGAAAACCAAAAATATTCAGCTCAACCGAGACCTTTTATTTTTGTTTTTAGAATAATGTCTTAACAGTTCCATTCTTAAATGTTTTATCTCATATGCACCATATTGATTGTTTTATTTATTTACTAGCTACTTGGCCCGGCTCTGCACGGGATCTATCTTGAGAAAAAATGTCATGTCAAGTGACGCGTGTGTCTAAAACTCCTGATTACATTAAAATCAATAGTTTGCTAGAACGCAGTGTGAAAAATTAATCCATAGCCAAATTTTTTTTTAATCCGTCCGTTACATCAAAAGCATAAGGCAAAAAATTTTATTTGTTTATGTTCAAGAAAAAATGGCAACACCTTTTCCTCATTGGTAATTTATTTCACCCTATTTAATTTATTTCACGCTTGTGCAGACGATTTTTATAAATCCAATTTAAAATGGATATTTCAAATTTAAAAATGCCCATATCTTTTTTCAGGGTGGAGATATCGATTAGTGGTTTTGAGAACCCTCGGAAGGAAACGTTCCTAAAAGGTATTTTTTGCGTTCTTTCGAATGAGACCAAGATTGAAAGGATCCGATAAGTATTTCGCTAGATAGAGCCATTTTGAAGTCCTTTATTCGAAATTCGAACGGATCGGTACTTTTTTCCCCGCTCAAAAACTACCCTATGATCCTTCTCGGATGCCCAAGTATCTCCCTGCCAAATTTCGTCCAGATCCGACGTAAACTGTGAATTTGTATAAGGTACACACACACACATATATATTCTTTGTTTTATTTATATGGATTTATGTTCATTTATCTCTTTGCTGTATTTCTTCCGTTTCTGTTTTTTTTTTTTTTCTTTACTTATTTTTTAGAAAAATGTCAAACGATACTTTTTACAACCTTGAAATATTAATGACTTATAACCTTGCCAAGTGACACATCATCTGAAACTCTGTTCCAAGAGCTTCAAAATAACGCCTAGGAAAGCACTCAAGCTTTTATAGCAGTAAGAGTGTTTTTTTTTTTGTTAAAAATGAAATTTCACTATTTGACATTTTTTGGGTTTTTACGGAGGCACTCACTACAACAAACAGTCACACACACAAAAATATCTGAAAAAAAAATTTTCATCAAAGCATAAGTACATTATCTTCTGTAATACAGCTAATTGACATGAACTTTTAAGGTCTATGCCTTCTTCTCTTTGATTTCACATCGAACGACGTACACGCTTTTGATCTGCAATATCCTTTCTTTAATTTAATTGTTTCAAAAATAAAGCAAACGTCTTCCTGTTAAGATTAGTGTACTCTTTACAATAATATGAAGCAAAATCATATTCAAGAAGACCCTTTGAAAGATTGCATTTGGAAATGGGGACAAAACTGACAAAAAAAAAAATTTAACTGGGATCTTGAGCTTTTGTTACACAAGTAGGCTATTCTACTCTAAACAGTGATAAAAATCACCAAATTTGAGACGCATAACCATCTTAGGTCACGAGCAATGAAAGTGAAAACTTGACGATTTTACTTTCATTGTCAAAACTTCAGTCACGATACGAAAAAAGACGCCTTTACAAAATTTAAATATTAGCAGAACCTTAAGATTTATTGAAGCTATAATTTGACTTAACTTCATGTAAGTGCTATATGTACATCCAAAAAAAAATTTCATGATGATTGGGGAGGTTCGAGTAGGAACTCCTACGAGATTTCAAATGGAATGAGCCATTTATAAAACAATTTTAAAAAAAAACTAATTTTAAACAACAAAATAATTTACTGTTAACCGTCAAAAAATAGTGGAAAAATATATTTTACGAATAAAATTGCATAATACCAAATCAGATGTAATCTTAGAGTGACATTAAAAAAGAAAGTCGTCGAAAAAATGAAGGTCTAGAAAAATTAACGAAACTACGGAATAAGCGAGATTTAATAAAGGTATAAAAAATCATTAAAATTTGTACGTAAATTAAATCCAATTTTTACTATAGTAAAATATAAAACATAAATCCGTTCTTTCGTTTTCGATCTTCAAATTCGTTATTTTTGGTTAGTCCCACAACGTAAAACAAGAAAACAATCTTTTATTTATTAATTACTGAATCTCCATTTATATTTCTCATAAACGCGTAGAATCTATCTCATGCACTTAATATTTAAACTGCTCCATTTAAACTAATCTATTTACCTACACTTTCCCAGCGAACATCCAACTACAAATACCACTTTTTGACATCATACCAGCGACAAACTTCGTGCAGAAAAGGTCAGGCCAAATAATATCCCTTTAACAACACATCAGCTCCACGCAGTGATATGGGGTGTGCTCTACAGATAAGCTGAGTTACAGGCAAAAGGGGACTTTTATTAAATCTTGACTTCACTGATAAAAGACAAGGACCCGCCATTTCCCCGGAGCAGAGGCTCGTAAAGTACCGCATCTACGTTCCGGACAGGAAATTCGGGCCGGATTTATTCTGATGCCCCCGTTTCTGAAATAAAGCGACCACTTTGATAGTTTCCGAGTCAGGTAATTGTTTGGATAGCGAGTATATAGATTCGTCTGTGGAAAATTGAATTGCGGTGATTGACAGTAAATAGTGAAATTAAAGGAGGGATAGGTGGTATGTATTAAAGAAAGAATAAATATAACGTGACTGAAAGCAATGAAGAAATTCTTTCGAATAGAAGGGCTTGGAGGATGAAGGGGCTATGTTACATTTTGAAAAATGAACACTCTGGACAGTGGTAAGCAATGGATACAGGTAAACAAATCTGTGATTATTTGCCAAAAGTTGATACGTCAAATTTGACAAAAAGTTTACCGGGAAAACCATGAACTACCAAACATGATATGATTTTTTTAGACATATCAAATTCTGGCATAGAAAAATACCACACTAAACACATATCATGATCGGTAAATTAGAAAATTGTCAAATTTGACACATCAACTTTTGGCAAATAACCACAGAAATAAAGCATCGTACATCAAAAAGTAGATGACATTAGACCATTTTCATACGCACACTAACGACAAAAACAGAAAACAAAAAGGATGCAACAACTGCAACAATGAAACTATAAACTTTAATTACTCGCAAGCCCTTCAAATTACAGTTAATCTTAATGTGTTTAGATTTAACTAGGTGACCCGTGCGGAATTCCGCAAAAAAAAAAAAAAAAAAAAAAAAAAAAAAAAAAAAAAAAAACTTCTAAACTTAAAATTTAATACGACAATTTTTTTTATTGGCTTCATTTGCACAACATCGCCATCTACTGCCGTCGTTCTGACAACTTTTCAAAGAGATCAAAGACACGTTCACTTTTACAACTACTACAAAAGTGATACCCTATATTAAAATCAAATACCCAAGGCTACCACTAAACTAAATACTAACGTTATCGCAAAACTATCATAGTATTTTGAAACAATAAAATTTACAATTAAGGTTTACCGAGATAAGCCTTGGCTTGAAATGTCGCATTTAAAATTGATTTGAACAACAATGTAACGATTTTAACAGTTGAGCAAAAAATTTAACTTTTTCAAACTTCAATCGCTTATAAGTCGCTTAAACGTGGATTTTCGAGATTCTCGTTACGCGGCGCTAGCGGAGAAACGTTCTAAAGAACGCATTTTTTTTAATCTTTCGAATGAAATCAAAATGGAGACGATACGACAATTATTTCGCTAGATAGAGTCAATTTTGTGCCTAAAAATTGAAGTTCGAATAAAAAACGAACCGACACTTTTTAGAGGGTGGGTCTAATTTTCGTCAATAGCCCGCGGGATGAGCTTCAAAATCATAAATTTTCTTGCAATTCGATAAAGAAATGAGCGAGTTTCGACCGGGTATAGGATTCGGCTTAGAGAAATAATATATGGAGATGCTGATTCTAAAACAGTCAATACAATTTAAATTAAAAATATGAGAGACTAGCGGTACCCGCACGGCTTTGCCCGTGGTATAAAATTAAAAGTTCATTTGTAAAATAATTGATATAGCAGAAAAAATACTCCATTTTAGTTATAATTCAACTACAATTCCTTCAAAGTATGACATAAAAACTTGGTATGGACCCTACACTACTTCCTTTTACGTGTACATTTCTTAGAAGTTGCCTTAAGTGCTAAAATAGTGCTTGGAGGGAGCAAGATAACAATTCAAACATTTATATCCCTAGTTTGCCACGAAACAATGCAAAAAAATGTTTTACAATGATTAATCTCCGAAATATCGCCGATTTTAACATCATTCAGTGGATTTTTCGCAAAATGTCGCCAATAGCGCCAAATTGAACCCAAAAAAAAAAAATAAATAATCGCAAAATTTGTCGCCAAATTGGCGACAAATACTTGGCGACCAAAGGCTTGGCGAAATATCGCCAAGTGTTCGCGCCAATTCATCTGCATTGAAATTAACACTGATTTACTCCATAAAAGGGGCAAAGCATCCCCTTGTGACATTCAAACCCAAAGGGGAGATGCACAAAAATAAGCCAAAAAAGAAAATAAGAACAATTTTGTTGCTCACAGAAACCAACAGAAATCTTACCAAAATTTGAAAGAAGAAGAAAGTTTCCTTCCCTAGCTTTAAAAACAAAACAATACATTTTCCGAAATGAAACACTTTAAAAAGAACGTTGCAATGTCGCAATTTTACGATATTTGGTTAATCTTTGTGCTTTGGGTACCCCTTTCTCGCTAAATAGGCGACTGTTTCCAAACGTTGCCAAAATCAATATTGCTGAAATGCGAAATCCATGAAATGAAAAAAAAAAATCCACCAAATCTTTTAATTAAGTCATTAGTATATTGGAAACAGGGTTGCCGTAAAAATACTACGCTCCTTATTTGGGCCGAAAAAATACTACCATAGTATCAAAAATACTACGTCTGGAAACGCTGGAAAAAGAACGAAACAAAAATAAGTATGAACACGTAACCATGGTAACAACATGAAAAGTTGATTTCCGTTGATAAAATAATTCATTTCATGTTTTTTTTTCAAACAAATTTCATTCTCGAGTTCAACCATTTTAGAATCGTTTGGGTTGCTTTACTGAAGGTAAGCCTTGAATTCCGGGATTCTAAAAACAATTGTTACAGCTCTCCTGATGATCGTAGAAACTTCGAAAAAACTTCATTTTGTGCAGAAAATTTCAAGCTTTCGAATGACATAAGACTTGAAAATGTGTATGAAATATTTCTTCCCTATTTTATCGAATATCCGCTAAGAATTCGAATAGAAAAAGAACGAAATGGAATTATCGAAAAATCGCTTCGAGGTGCAAAACTACATGCTACAAACTAATTTTGTGCCAAGTGGCATGAAAATCGACCGAACGGTTTTGGCGCTACGCGCGTAACAGACAGACAGACCCACCTTCAGCTTTATTATTAGTAGAGAAGAGATAGAGATAGAGAAGATAGAGATAGAGAAGAGATAGAGATAGAGAAGAGAAACACAGACGATCGCATTATTTGCCTTGTTGAACCGCCGTAAAATGAAATGCTTTTAAGAAACGAAATGAAGAAAAGGACACCATCAATGAATTTAAAAGATGTCGCCATAGCAACGCAATAAAACGTTAATAGTTTGATCAGGAAAGAGGTTTTCGAACTCGAAGTTCAAACGCTTGTAACTTTTTTTCAAATGGAGATAAAAGCTTGGTTCTTCGACTGTGAGTCGAATCAATTCTGGGGTTAAAAATATCGCTCTATCCAATGGCGTAAAAATCAAAACTGTGGAATAATTAGTTTATTTTTTATTGATGGTTTTAATAAACCAAGTATTGCAAGAAATCGTGTGAAGCCTTGCGAAAGGCAAGTTTAAAAATTGAATAACTCGTGTTGTGTTTAAGTTAGAGAATCGGAACAAACTGCATAGGACGGACAAAATTTTTCTGCTTCCAACGATATATAACATTGATATGTGCAAGTAATTTTTAACCCCAGTATTCGGCGATTTATGTGAAAATTGCCTTGAATTCGAATAAAAAACGAATCGCTTATTGAATCTTTTCAAACTATAGCCTAAAGTCTTTCTGGATATATGGACTATTCAACACAAAAAGAATTTTTCAAATCGAACCAGTAGTTCCTGAGATTAGCGCGTTCAAACAAACAAACAAACAAACAAACTCTACAGCTTTATATTATTAGTAAAGATTAAGAAGTGTAGGCGGTAAGCAAAATACAGCTTCGTACTTCTCTAAGTTAATTTGCCATCGAACGAAATTTTTCACATAGAGAACGATCTACTTATATTAAAAACTGAGTATCTTTCTAACTATCTTTCTTTCTAACTATCTTTCTTTCTATGTCACGCTTCTTTCTCCTGAACGCCAATGAACTGAAAGTCGAACCAGGTACCGATAGATAGGTAATTTTTCAGGCTTCATTAGTTTCAATCTATATAATTATACGATTTTAATTAGCGAAGATATCAATAAGTAGTCAAATTTAAAGCGATTAAGCCTAATAAATGATTAAACTTCCAAGACATTTTTTCTTACCGTTGCCATTTTGAATTAAAACGTTAATTAAATTATTGAACTACTTAAAATTCCAAGATATTTATTTCTTTCCGTTGCGATTTTAAGGCAGGAATTCAAGTAAAACACGGACGATCGCAACTCACCAATGCAATCGCAAATTCCAAAATTTGGATTCAAGTGAAACGAATTCACTTGAATTCGACTTACAGTAGCGGTTGCAATATGCGATCGCCTCGAAGCGACTGCAATGGTGTTTCACTTGAATTCGGCCCTAAGGCAGGAATTAAAGTGAAACACGGACGATCGGAACTCACCAATGCAATCGCAAATTCCAAAATTTGGATTCAAGTGAAACGGATTCACTTGAATTCGACTTACAGTAGCGGTTGCAATATGCGATCGCCTCGAAGCGACTGCAATGGTGTTTCACTTGAATTCGGCCCTAAATTAAAACGTTAATTAAATTGAACTTTTTAAAATGAAAGAGTGTTATTTTTTTCCATTGTCATTTTAAATACGTGTTATAAGAAAGTTCTAACAATTGTTTTTATTCTAATTATTAATGACATTTTTTTTCTCAGGTACCATTTTGAAAATGTGTTTTTAAATAAAATTGCAATTGCTGTTTTTAGAAGGGACTTTTTCTGGCTTCGATCCAAATATTAAAAGAACTTTTTCGTTTAGAATTTTGCAATTAATTTTACCGGAAGAAAGCGGTTTGAAAATAATTGTTTTTGGAAAGGAATTTTATTTGTAATTTAGGGAGAGTGCTAAGTATGCGCTATTTGACATCGTCTTTATTTTTGAGGAAGCATGTGCAAATAATTCGATTGATTCTTTGATGCAGGAAAGCTTTTTAGCGAGCCGCTTTAGCGGGGAGTAGTTTATTAAACTTTTCCTTGGTACTTTAAAGGCGAGCCGCCTTGGCGGAGAGTAGTGAATTGAAACTTTCCTCGCTACTGTAAAGGCGAGCCGCCTTGACGGCGAGTAAACTGTTTAAACTTTCCTCATTTCTTTAAAGGCGAGCTGCCTTGGTGGCGAGTAGTTTTCTCAAACTGCCTTCACTACATTACAGCCCGTGCAACGCCGGGCTACGCAGCTAGTATAAAACATAAAATACACTTCACATAAGGGCATTCCACAGAAAAGCAGAGCAATACATTTTTTGAAAGAAATAACACGTATGTGTGTGGTTTCTTGTGAAAACAAAAATGTTTTTTTTAATATTTTTTAAAAACTTCTTTTGACGTGAAAGATAAAGCTGTCACGTGAGAGATGAAGTGTAATTTTCTGGAATGAGGAACGCTACTTGTTTCTTTTTGAAACAAACAAGTAAAATTAATTATTAGAAAAACAAAGTATAGTCAAATAAATTTGTAACAGATTCAGATATATGGCTAAAATCAATAAGTCGAAAGCTAGTAACCAAAAGTACGTCCCACACGTGACAAGTAAATTTTATTAAAAAAAATATCAATTTAAAAATAAATTACGAAACACTATTTTATTTATTCAATCATACGAGTCAAGTTCTGTGTTCATGAAAACCGTGGCAAGCACTCGCAAACAGTTCCACTTTAAAAAATGTAGATGGGTGGGGGGTGATAGTGTTCCGAAGTTTTCAATTTAAAACTTGCGTTTGCTATACTCTTTTGACACATTCAACTAAACTATGTATTTAAAATTAGCATCGTTAAACGTTGTTTGATACGCTTCAAAATGCTTTTTATTATTCGTCCCCTTATTTGTTATCTTACCTAACACCCCTATTTTCGTAAGATCGGAGGAGACCTGACGCATGCGTAAATACGCGGAAGGTTTTACCTAAGAAGATCAGACAGTACGCTCATTTTGTCGATAAAATCCTGACTTTCTACCCTTATTGATTTGTATATATATATATATATATATATATATATATAAAATCTAGAGAAAAATTTAGCCGAATTTTTCCCACGCGTGATCATGTTATCACCCATAAAAATTACAACTAATTTCCAAGCTCAGGAAAATCATAAAGGCCGTTACTAACGCAACGTAACGTCAAACAAATGTCATTTGATCCGAGAAACGAAAAACAAGGTTAATGAAATGGAAGCTCGGCTATTTGTTCTCGCGTGATTTACAACTCTTTCCTTTACAAGAGAACCTCTTTTGTCCCCTTAATTTGTTTAACGACTGCACGCACTTATACTCTGCGAGAGATGCTTTTGTTGACTCATTTAAAATCCAATTATGCATGATATTCGTTTTAGTTATTCTATTAATGGGCCCATGAAACGTTCTTTTTCCAGAACTTGAACGACTCTTTACTGTTTCAGATTTAGAGCGAATCAGGCTTGCTGATGTTTATCTTGTTGGGAAAATGGTAAATGTATAAGTAAATAGGTGTCCTCGAGGAAATTTCCCAAGTTAGAGTTCCAGACGAAAGAGATAACAATTCAATGTTGATGAATTTTGTTTACACTTTAGAAGATACTCTTAAGACGTACAATATGTATTTTAAGCACTGTCAATTATTGAAGAAAGTAGGCAGATATAAAATTCAAGTATTTTTGTTTTCATTCAAAAATTCCTCGAGTGATTGGTATGTTATGTGCCGAACCTGTCAGAAAAGTTTCCTGATTGCAAAAAAACTTAAATTTAGAGTTAAAAAATAAGTAAATAAAATCTCTACTAATGAAATCTGCGCGCGTCTGTCTATTTGTATGGGGCCTCAATTCCTGGAGAACCACTGATAGAGAGGCGAACGAGATATCAACTGATTCGAAAATTTTCGAGGAAGATGCTCTGTCTGATCTCGTAACTATACAACTTCAACTAACGGAAATATTAATTAAAAGACTACTAGGTTTGACGTCCCGTGACTTTGATGTCATCATCCACCAAAAGCTATCTCAAGGTAGTGGTGACGTCATCACTGATGTGGCTAGATTTCCCGTCCTGTGACCTTAACGGAACCATACATCAAAGTTGACACATGACAGTGATGACGTCCTCAATAGGTGGGGTGTCGCAGGACGCTCGCTTACACATTTTTCCTACATCCTGAAATATGATGATTACTTAAGAGGCTATTTCATACAGGATCTCTTCTGCCATTACTAAAACAAATTTCAAACATAAATTGTATTGAAATATGGAAACAACTTTATATTTTTAAGGCGAGTTTTCTGAATACAACATTATGCCAGAATAGTTTCAGCAATACTAGTAAAAGAGAAAAGTCTTCTATCAGCTAAAATGTAGTATGAAAAACAGCGACATAAGTTTTTGTGAAATTAAATTAGAAACTAAAAAGAAACTGCAAACTAGATAGCAATAACTCATCTTAAGTATGCTTCTGAATCCTTAATAAATCAATTTAATTACCATATTATCTTATTTTCTGAAATAGAACAATGAAACTAATGCGGCGTTGTATATCATACATGAATTTTCTTAAAACCCAATCGCTCGGTTTGTGTTACGGTACAGTTAAGTAGAATAGCAGTTCCGTGGTAATAAAATCATTTACCCAGGTAAAAAAATGCATTAATAAACCAACCAGAATCTTATGAAAATATTTCACGTAAATTAACTCTGCTTAAACCACGGAAAAGAATCTTTTTGTTAAACCAAACTTTTGTGCACAAGAAAATTTTCATTGTTTCATTAACAATGTATTAAAGCAACAAAAGTCGTTTGTTCTTAACAGTGGGTGTGGGTGTGTGCCCCGTTATCCATAAATTTTAATTAAATACCCCTTCTATTCATAAGACTTAATGATCTTTCTTCGCTCTGATAGTTCTCATTAATTAATCTTTTTTGTAAAGTAAATATTCTGTTTTTAGTTCGTAGTTAAATTTCAGTTAAGTGATTCTCAAGATGGAGGTCAAGACACGGAAGTAAACTTTGGCGATAGCAATCTTTATTATTTTAACAGGACATGAATTTTTTTTAATAAACACTTAAGCAATAAAAACACTTCTCTTTTGTGTTCGTTCATATTGAATTGCGTGTAAAAAGAGCTTTATCGTGTTTGAAGCTTGTTGTAATTGAGAGGAAAACAAATAGGCGAACCTAATTACGAAATTTTTTGAGCATAAAATGGCTCATGATTGAGAAAAACAAACCCTCTTATGATAACAAAGTTTTAAACCTTTTATTAGGAATTTTTGAACTTTATAGTCATTATTCGTTGTTTACGAAAAATATTGAAGATATAATAATCTTCAGTACCCTAATCATTATAATGTGTTGTACAATATTTGTTTTTATGATGACATGAAATTTTTTTTAATCCTTATTAAGTTGGATTTTATATTACACTCCTTAATTATTATTTTTTTTAAATTTGCTTAAAGTTTCTTAAATATTTTGTTGTCTGAATAAATATTTCCTGAGAGCAAAACATATTATCATTTTTGGAGCGATAGGTTATGGTGGG
>JAXGGA010005211.1:0-30000 GCA_038373865.1 Uloborus plumipes
AGTAGATACATGTGTATAAAGTATTCCTAGACCAAAGGTTTCATATCTAATCCTTTATTTAATAGAGGAATGTTTAAAAAAATCTTATATGGAACCCCACACTATTTCCTTTTACGTGTAAATTTCTTAGTAGATGCCTTAAGAGTTAAAATAGTGCTTGGAGTGAGCAAGATAACAATTCAAGCATTCACACCCCTAGTTTGCCACGAAACAATGCAAAAAAATGTTTTACAATGAATAATTTTCTAAATATCGCCGATTTTAACTTCATTCAGTGGATTCTTCGCAGAATATTGCCAATAGCGCCAAATTGAGCCCAAATTCAAAAAATAGTTCTTTTCGCCACATTTGTCGCCAACTTGGCGAAAAATCGCCAAGTTGGCGTCGTTTTGGCGTCAAACACTTGGCGACCAAAAGCTTAGCGATATATCGCCAAGTGGTAGCGCCAATTCATATCACTTGTCTGCACTGAAATTAACAGGGATTTACCCCCCAAAAGATGGTAAAACACCCCCTTGGGAACATTTGAATGCAACCACAAAAGATGCACAACTAGACTTTCCCCCTCAGAGCCTACATACCAATCTAGAAGTTTTTACGGCGGATAGTTTTTGAGTTATGCTACATACATACGTAGATACATACATACGTACATACAGACGTCATGAGAAAACTCGTCGTAATTAACTCGGGGGTGATCAAAAAGGATTTTTCGGTTTGTTATATGTTGATAGGTACATATGCATGTGCTGAAAGATCGAGAAAATTACTCGACATTCATTCGGCGGTGAGCAAAATCAAAATTTAGACCCAAATTTGAGTGAATTTTTTTCGCTATCACAATGCTTTCCTTTATGTAAAAGGAAGTAAAAAAGCCTTTCTGATGTGCATGGAAAATTTCTACATTCTTCACGTGTGTTACAACGAACTTTTAAAGAGGGCTTTCATGCTACAAACACAAGTTAGCGTTAAAAACACGCTAGATAGTAACGTCATTTCAACGGAAAGCGTTAATAATTTTTAACGTTAAAAAAAGCATAAGCAATATATTAGCGTTAAAAACACGATTGATACTAGCGTTATTACAACGGAAGGTATTAACGTTTTTTCAACGTTAGAAAAAAGGTTGAAAATTAGCATAAACAACGAGACATAGTAGCGTTGGAAACACGTTTGATACCAGCGTCGTTTCAACGGAAAGTGTTACGTTATTTTAAGGTTGAAACATTTGGTTGAAAAACAGCATAATCAACGAGACCTATTAGCGTTGAAAACACGTTTGATACTAACGTTGTTTCAACGGATGGCCTAACGGATTTACAACGTTTAAATAACGTTTACACAACGAATGTGTGCTACTTGGGGCTCTTTAAAACTAAAAATGAGTTTTTCTCGGAACAAATACTTTACTGCTTATTAAAACTTCGAAATGTTCCATGCGTCAAAATAATTTACGTATGATGATAAAACTTTTTTTCTGTGTATCCCAATGCATCATCTGTAAACTGTTGGAAACAGATTTTTAGCAACTTGGACCAAAGCCATGTTGTAACTGATATAAACTTGAAATTAACCCGTTTCCGTAACTTTTTTCAAAAATTGTGATGAAAACACTAATTTTTGTCGTTATTTTGATGTCGGACAAAAAAAGTGAAATTTTTTTTCCTACAATCTGTTCAATATCAAAGGTAGATGTGGAAAAAAAATATTTTTAGAATATTCGTTTAATATTTTGACGCATGGAGCGTATTAAGCTTAGTTAATTTTTATTAATAAATTTCTCTAAAATTGCTGCATTTCTCTAAACATGTGAAAATATTTATTTATTTTTTATTTTTATTCACATACCATCTAAATAAGAACATTTTAGGAAAGTAACATCAATGTAACTATGTTTAGAAAAAAAAATCCACTGTAGCCTAAACTGACTATTTCTTCAGTCATACGTACCGATACAGGCAACAATACTACTAAATTATGAGTGGGGCAGTCAAAACTTGTAAGTCGAACATTCCCTGAATGACTGTAGCTCGTCCTTCTTCCCCCCCCCCCCCAACAAAAAAACCATGCAATTATTCAATGTAGTTACTTATATATAATTTAATTATTAATTAATTAATCACTCAAAACTACAATATTTGTCGTTTCACTCTTAAACAATCTTGAACTCACTTTCACTCGTCTCTGCTGAGTTCTATCATGGAGAATCGGATCTGAATGCAGACCCCGCAACCATCAATCAATAATCGGCAAGGAGAGAGCTCGGGTATCTATTTCACCAGTCAAGAGTCGGGTTGAAGCTTGATGCATGACATAGTAAATGCTCGTTGATTGTTTTCGGGACAAACCTGAGCTGTATTGCGTTTCCTGCCATAATTTGTACAAGAGGGGAACTGTTAGAAAGACAGATAAGATGTGAACGGGCTTCTACAAAGCTGGATTTTATGTAATGATTTTTGTTTTCGATGATTTTTTTTTCTGGATATTGGAAACTGTTCCAAGTAGCACACTTCGTTTTTTAAAGGTTATAAAATGGTTATTAACGTTGTTACAACCAATTAAAAACGTTTATAAAACGTTTAAACGTTTTTTTTGTGTTACCTAGGGTGAGGTGATAAGTGAATATAATTATAAATAGTGCCACGAAAATAGTAGTGCAGAACATGGTGAAGTAAACAATGTTAACATTACAGTCAATCATGTTTAATTATTTTCTATAATTGTTCTATTTTGATTGTCCCACTCATGTTTTAATAGTTTTTATGCATAGGTAATTTACAAAACAGGAGACATTTTTAAAAATTAAATCTTAAAATATTATTGGTAAAATTTGAAAAAAAAAAGGTTTGCTAATGATCTGTCATGTAATTAACTTGCTGTCAACAGAGCTAAATATTTGAATTCTCTCTTTAAAAATAATAGTTCTTCATGAGTCATTGCATGGACCAAAAAATCCATGCTAGTGACAAATTTGAACGTAAATTAGATTAGAAACTATTTCATAATTGCAACACAAAATTCGTTTCTGTGGAATTAAAAGCTACCAAAGTGACATGCAAATCAGTGAAGTAAAAAGTTTTTATTACAAATTTATTATGAAAATTACTATCCATTCTAATGTAATAGAATTGATGCATCCATCCAATGTTTAACTTTTGCTGCCAAAATTCCGCTGATGCTTCTATTTTCACACTAAATTAAAATGGCCTGTTTAATAATAAACAAAAAGCATATTTTCAAGGAGAATTTTTTGAACTGTTTGTTTTTAAAAATGAAACGTGGATGGGAGCCAGCTGTTAAGCATGTACGGGAATGTGGGGCAAAGTGAAATGATGAAATACTTTCAGTTTGAAGCGTCACCTATCTAGCAATATTTTGACTAAGTTCCTAGACATATAGATGATTCCTGTCAAAAAATAAATCGCTCCAAAGATCAACGAAAAAAAAATATATAAGTATTTTTCAAAATTGTATACCTTTATTGTAATATTCGTATTTCTTTAAAAATATTTCTTTTTAATATAAAATGATAAAACTTTTCCAATGATTATTTCAACTATTAATTGAAAGCTACTAATGTCTACTGCAGTCCTTATTCAGTTTATATTAGTCATGTTTTGATTTTAAATGATCAGTTTAATTTGGCAAGTGTACTCGGGGCAAAGTGAAATAGTTCATTGTGTTTGCTTATGCATTCATTTACTAAATCACGTACGTATTTCTTCATTTATTCATTTATTTACACTCTTTTACTTATTGATACACTTTTTTATTAATTTATTCACTTATTTTATTATACATTCTTTATTTCATTTATTCTTTTTCTCATGTATTAATTTGTTCACATATTTGTTTATTAATTTATCCGTTTATTTTTTTATTAATACATTTATTCCTTTATTTACACATTCATTTTATGAAAAAAACTGTAGCTTATCAAATGGAAATGTTTCCCTACAAAAATATTGTATTTTTCACTTTGCAGCATGGTTTTTTGAGGAGCAAAATTTCCACCCTTTTTTGATGATGCGAAATAGCTGCCAAAAAGGAAAATTAACCTTTCAACGATAGTTGTATTACGAAATACATCATTCCTCTTTTATATATACGCTGATTTTTAGAACAAATTTCCAACTTTTCATTTTGACACGGGTATCTTATCTTCACTATTTCACTTTGTGCCATACACTTCACAAATACACTTCTTGCTTCACAAATGAAATTTGGGGGTCAATATGGGGGAATTTTTGAGTGATAATCAAATACAGGAATGAATAGAATAAACAAATCAGTGTTTGGTTTAGAAATAATTAATTTGATGCAATCATTATTTTTAAATGCAGTTAAAAGTGTTTTGTCTGTAAACTGTTTTCGCTGCAAGTATAACATGTTGCATAATAAATAAATAGCTTAAATGAGAAAATACGCATTTTTTCGCAGCTTCAGTAATATAAAAACAACTAGGAAGTCACTTGTTCAGTTAAAAAGGTTAATTGCAGAAAAAAAAATTGAGCGCTGTATTTAGGTATTTGTGCGCTAAAAAGTTCTCTTTCTCTCTCTCTCTCTCTCTCTCTCTCTCTCTCTCAAAACATCAAAAGAAATTTTAATCACGTTTTTTTTAATTTTAATTATGTTCTAAATATATTTGAAATGCTTCTATGAAAGAGGATTAATTAAATTTGCAAAAATAATTGATTCTTAAACTGTAAGTGGCTTGACAATTTCCTTAGATATGCTCTAGAATTAAAGTTTTCTGTCTGGCTCTTAAGCTTTAAGGGGGAAAACAAAGAAAAGTGCAATATTTAATTTTAAAAAGTGTTGTATCATGAGGCATTTTGAAAGTGCTTTAGAGTAATTAGCAAATATTCTTAGAGGAAAATTTCATAATTGCAAATTCATTACGAGGATTAATTTTCATCTTGCAGTCAGTACAATTATCTCTTGCAAAATATTGCAATCCGAACTTTTAAGATTTTCATGGATTACGTATGCTATAAGATAATTACAGATTAATTTGCTTAAACTTTAAATGAACACATTTAGTGCCATTTCAAATATTAATTCTAAAGATTAAAAACATTTAATTTCGAATTCAGTTTTGTAATGTTTTGCGATATAAGGATCATTTTAGTGAAAAAGAGTACAATTAGTGACTGAGATTTAAATTTTGTTTCTCATTTTTGTTTTTTAATTTCCGCCAATTAATGTTTATTATTCTTTTTTTTAGTTGGTTTTCTATTTATTTGTGTGTAATAAAGTATCAATCTTTTGTGCAGAAGTCATTTATGAAGTGTTTGTAAATATTTTATCCATTTCGTGTAACAGATTGGACAAATAGATCTTTTAAAAATCTTTCTAAAGAAAAGCTTTCGAAAGAAAGCTAGACTAACAGAACAAGCATAAAATAAAATATACGATTCAAAAATTGTTACAGTGAACTCTCACTTATGCATCGGCTCCAGGGACAGAAAAAGGCGTATAACTGACAGAGACGCATAAGTGAACAAATCTATTTGAAGGTCTAAGCGCAGCATAAGCTCTAATGAGAGCATGAATAAGAATGTTTTTATGGAAAGGAACATATTAGTCATGTTTGGCAATTCCTGCAACGGGTAACTACAATGATAGAAGATAAAACAAAAATTGTAGCATATTTGGGCCGGAATTCAAGTGAAACACGTACGATCGCAACTCACCAATGCATTCGCAAATTCCCAAATTTGGATTCAAGTGAAACGTTATAATCGCTACGAGATGCCATTCTGTCGTAATTCGACTTCCAGTCGCTATCGCAATTGCGATCGCCTCGAAGCGATTGCAATGGTGTTTCACTTGAATTCGGCCCTTATTTCACAAACTGTTCCCTTTAAAACGATGCATAATAACTAATTTTGCCTCTCCAAACTCTAGTTTATGCGGAAAAAATGCCTTCCGTGAGCAGTAAAGGTGAAAAATTAAAAAGAAAAGTGAAGAAACATGCTTATTTTTTAAAGAAAATAAATTAAATATTTTACATTTTACAAAAAAATCGGCGCATAAGTAAAATATCTATCTTCAGAGCGACGCATAAACGAATGATACTATTATTATTTTCCTATGGAATGTGCTGGGACCATTGAAAATCGTCGTATAAGTGAAAATGGCGCATAAATGATGCGCCGTATAAGTGAGAGTTCACTGTATTTAGTTTGATATCTCAAAAAAAAAAAAAAAAGAGACTTTTCTTAAATCACAAATGCAAATCTATGAGAGTCGACATTCAACAGCTCAAATTAAAAATTAGAAAAAAAAAAGAGTTACTCATTTCGTTTGCTGACTGTATAATTGAAGGGATTGGGAGATGAAGGGGTTATGTGACAAAACAAAAATTGCGAGTAATTAAAGTTCAAAGTCTTATTGTTGCGGTTATTGCAGCTTTTTTATTATCTGGTTTTGTCGCTAGTGTGCGTATGAATGTGATGTAATGACATCTACTTTTTGATGTACTAAGTTTTATTTACTTACCTGTATTCAATCTTACCATTGTACAGAGTGTTTATTTTTTAAAATGTAACATAGCCTCTTCATCCTCCAAGCTTCTCAATTCAAAGTAGTTTAAAAAGCATGGAGGTTATAAATATTACTTGTGAAAAAACGACCCGGACTTATTTTTCCAGGATAAAAAAAATGAAAAATGATTCTTTTATACAATGTTTCCCCGTTTAACCTGCCAGTCCCGCCACTGCTTTTTTTTTGACATGATTTTCATTGAGTAAATATCTTTCGCCTGATAGAAAACTTCAAAAATGAAGGGCCAAATTTTACTCTTGAGCCAATCAATTTCAAAGTAAAATTCACTTTACATTTTGTTGATTTTTTTTAGAATGACACGTTCTGTCACCATTCTTGTTATATTATTTATTTTTACACATGCATATAACTGATTTGCAGCACAAAATTCACATGCAATGATTAATTTAACAAACTAGACATTAATTATTAAACATTTCAATAAATTCAAAAATTCAACTCGATTACTCCCCCCCCCTACACTGTAAAAAATGAATGCTGTTTTTGCAGTATAATACAGATAATTTTATAGTAAAAAACTGTAAAAATTGCTAATGTTACAGTAATAAACTGTAGAATCTCTAATTTTACAGTACTAAGCTGTAAAATTGCTAATTTTACAGTAATAAACTGTAAAATTGCTAATTGAACAGTTTATTACCGTGCTTTTTACAGTTTTAAACTGGAACCTCTGCTGTCAGTATTATACTGTTGTTTTTACAGTATAATGCAGTTAAGTTTTACTGCAATAAACAGTAAAATTTCTGACTTTACATTGTGAAACTGTAAAATTGCTAGTTTTACAGCTTATTACTGTGCAGTACCAGGGGACCGAGCCCGCTCGGTAAAAAAAAAAAAGAGGTTCGTAAACTTGTGTTTTTTCCTAAATGCGAAGTACTTGTTTAGATAAACTTGAAAAGCATTTTTAAGCCTTTGGTTGCAATTACGCATTTAAAACAGCCGTAATTTGTTTTAAAAAACAGAACCTTATTTATTCCATGCTCACCATAAAATCACACGCAATTTCGTTTAATTTGGCGCCGAAGACGCGGAAGGTGTTGATGAGAATGGATGCATAGTCCCTGTTCTCCAGTACGCATTTGGTTCCACTTGGTTTTGACTTTCATTTTACTTCACACTTCAAGGTTCCCCCCGTACATACCACAACTCGTGGTTTAACCGCCCTGAAGAGCGCTTTGTTCATTTTTGAACCAGGCCCTAGGGCCGAACAAACCCTTGGCCCAGCATCCCCCAGAGGTATCGTTTCACTTGAAGGATTATATGACCACGAACATTTTTAACGTCACTCAGCCATCATTAATGAAGACGGTGGATCTTTTATCGGCTGGGCTTCCTCTATATGATCGGCCCGGGACCCTCCGGTTACGAGTCCGACGACTAACCGATCGGACTACCGCGGCCCACACCCAATTCTAACTTTATTTTGATTGATCTTCTTTAAATTTCACAAACATTAATAATTCTAACGTGTTGCCAAAACTCATCTGAAAAATACCATAAAAATTTAAATTTAGGTTATGTGATTAAATATGAAATCCATCGTTATAATAAAACGTGGTTGCTGTGAACAGTAACAATAAGAGTAATCATAAAGAAAATAGCGAAAGAAAGCTTGTCAAACTGTTAATGAAGGCACAAAAAACCGCGTTTTTACAGAAAAAACGCAGATGTAGATGAACTCAAAAAACAAAACTTTATCTAAATACAAAATTTATCAAAATCTTTAGAGCCGTTTTCGAGATCCGAAATATATATATATACCAGAATTGCTCGTCTAAATATATTAGATAGATGTAATTTTGTTTCGAAACTTAATATTTTAAGAAAATTAAATTTCATATTTATTGATTTTTTACCTGAAATATCTTACTAAACACGCTTGAGGAGGAAAAAAAGTATTTTAAAACGAACTATCACACTTTTATACTCAATTTTGAAATCGTACTTGAAAAGTAAAAATTAACCTGATTTTTATATAATGTAAGTTACCATAAAATTCAACAGATGTCGGTGGACAATCATCACTGCTTTTATTCCATGGCTTTTGAATAAATGAAACAGCCTGTATAAGACACTTATCTAGTGAAGCCTTGCTTTAACGTTTCAACAACAATAACAATTTAACGTTGCCAAATACCATAAAATTTAAACTCGCGCTGATGTGATTAAATATGAAATCCATTGTTATAATTAAACGTGGTTGCTAAGAAACAGTAACAATGAGAGAAATCATAAAGAAAATGGCGAAAAGAAAACTTCTCAAATTTTCAATGAAGGCACAAAAAAATGGGTTTTTTTTTGTAAAAACTCGCGTTTTTACAGAAAAAACGCCGACGTAGATGAACTCAAAAACCAAAACTCTATCTAAATACAAAATTTTATCGAAATCGTTAGAGCCGTTTTCAAGATCCGAAAAATAAATAAATAAATGTATATACAAGAATTGCTCGTTTAAAGATATTAGATTTTACTGTTTTAAATTGGTACCTCGGCTGAAAGTATTATGCTGTAAAAACAACAGTTCATTGTTTGCAGTGTATTTCTGATTTTAAAAAATTAAACTTTTAAAAATTGATTTCACAATACTTGATAATGCAATAATTTAAAATTTGGTAGTTAAAGTTCAACTAGTGTTCTCTGCAAAGAATGAAAAATCCCGGAAATCTCGGTCTCTGTTTCAGAACTTAATTAAAAGTTCCCTTGCCTTTTCAATGTTAATCCAAATGATAATCAAGCTCTATGGGAAAACAGGGAAATTACATTTTCAGGCAGAAGTATTTTAAATTCATTTCTTGATTAGTTTCATGTAATATCTTAAGAAAAGAACAAACTGGAGAAGTTTCTTTCGTTTTATTAAGCTCTCGTTTCTTTAAAGTTTACTTCCAGCTTAATCAGTTGGGCACGTGAACTAAAGAAGACAACTATCTTTAAAAAGTTTAAATTATTCTTTATCTTAAATTGTTGTCATTTATATAAGTATTTCAAACAAATTGAGGATATACCAAAAGAAATGTTGCATAAAGGCCAAACAAAATTTTTTTAATGAATTAAATTTATAATTTATTAATATGAGAAAATTTACTTGACGTTCTAATTACAGATCGTTATTTTTGCAATTTTTCTCTTTTTTTAAAGCTCGTAATGCTTGGATTTAATTGAAGTCTTACCATATAAACAGAGCAAATGCCAAGCACAAGAATAATAATAAAAATAGCCAATTTGGAATCTACTTATATTAAAAACTTAGTATCTTTCTATCTTTCTTTCTTTGTTTCTATCTATGTCATGCTTCTTTCAAAAGAACACCAGTGAAATGAAAGTCGAACCAGGTACCGATATATTGGTAATTTTTCAGGCTTCATTAGTTTTAATTTAAATAATTATACGATTTTAATTAACGAAGATATCTGTTAATAAGTTGTCAAATTTAAAGCGATTTGTCCTAAATGAATTAATATGAAATCCATTGTTACAAAACGTGGTTGCTATGAAACAGTATAAACAATGATAATGAGAACTTTGAATGAAGGCTTAACTAAATCAAACGCGAAACTCATCAGCGGGCCACGAAAGTAGTACATTTATTGCTAGTTACTTGTATTTTTTTGAAATATAAATTAGTTGAAAAGCCATCTACTTATATTAAAAACTTAGTATCTATGTCTGCTTCTTTCCCTTGAGCGAGCTGAACTTGCTGAAACTTTCCTCGCCATTTTGAAGCGAAGCATCTCAATAATTCGAATGATTTTTTGTTGCAGGAAAAAAAAAGTAAAGGTGTGAAGCGCCTGTTAGCGAGCCGCCATGGCGGCGAGTAATTTTTTGAATCTTTCTATACTACTTTAAAAGCGCGAAGCGCCCGTGCAACGCCGGGCCACGCAGTCACCTGCTTGGGGCTTTAGCGGGTCACGTAGTATGTCTTGAAATCTTATGAAAATTGAACCATATCAAATAATATAACATCAGAATGAGGTAAAAGTTGGGTGGCGGGGGGACATTATGCATCAACATACCGCAGGAAGCTAATCTTGCTCCCCTGGCAGCTAGTAATATAATAATACCCGATTTAGAGTAACACAAATCAGTACCGTAACCAGTCTTTTATTTTGGGGAGGGTTTTACCAAACACATTTCTCGTGAGTTCTATATGATCAATAAAGTTTTATGTCATCCGTATATTATGCCGCTTTTTCTTATAACAGGTTATTTTAATGAACATGTGTTGCTTTAAGGGTATTTCTATATGTTTTACTTTTGGAGTTCAAACGCCGTGCAGTCCCTCTTTCAGAATGGCAGTCTGCCACCGTCTCACGTGTCGGCGCTCCACTAACTCGGACCTGCTCACCGGTACCTGCAGTGGAACCATGCAGCACATGGGTGTGCAGCGACACAGAGTCTAACAGTCCCGCTGTACCACCATGCGGGCCGTGGTGGCCCGATCGGTAAGGCATCGGACTCGTGTCCGGAGGGACCCGGGATCGATCCCAGCCGATCAAAGATCCACCGTCTTGATTAATGGTGGCTGGGAGGCGTTAAAAATGTCGTGGTCACAAAGTCCTCCAAGTGAAACGATACCTCTGGGGGTGCTGGGCCTAGGGTTTGCTCGACCCTAGGTTCTGGTTCAAAATTAAGAACAGAGCGCCCTTCAGGGCCCTATCCCGGTTAAACCACGAAGCTGTGGTAGGTACGGGGGACCCTGGAGGTGTGAAATGGAAATGTACCACCATGCAGGACATGCTGGCAAAGGAGCACACACACCCCCGCACGCCTATCGCAATTCGTCATTGCGAAAAACATAATTTGAATTTCAAATGTCAAAATTCAAAGTCTTTTCTTCATTTTCATTTTTATTTTATTTTATTTTATTTATTTATTAATTTTATGTACTTATTCCTTTTAATTTTTTAGAAATCTTTTAAACACGATTGAATAGTACACTGTAAAAAATGAATGTTGTTTTTACAGTATAATACCGCTAATTTCATAGTAATAAACTAAAAATTGCTAATTTTACTGCAATAAACTATAAAATTGCTGGTTTTGCAATAATAAACTATGAAATTGCTAACTTTATAGTAATAGGGTCATTCCACAGAAATGTCAACCTCAGTCGAAGAAAAAAAAAAATACCGAAGTGAAAAAAGTATCAAAAAATAAAGAAATAAGTAAATAAATAAAAATCATACAACATAAGAAGTTTTTAAAAATTGAAAAAGTATTGTAATTATCAAAGAGATTAGCCATAATAAATAGTTTGTAGTGTGTTTACTGCCTGTTATTCGATGGTTTACGTTAGTCACGTTACGTTGGTCACACTCCATCTAGAGTAAAAGTGACACTTAAGACTAAAAAAATAAGATTTAATAAATGTGTTTTATGTTTTTAAAAGTCAACTTTACACATTTTTCAAATATGTCATTAAATTTTTAACACTTGCTTAACTTTGAGAAAGTGTTGCCTCACAACATTATCATTAATTTTCAGGGTACAAAAATGTTACGTTAGTCACGCTGCTATTTTGGTTGAAAAAATATCTACTGTCAGTAATTTTGTTTTAAATTCTTAGCAGAAATGATACATAGATACCATGTACATTGTAAATCCACCAGCATAACTAAAAAATATTTTTTCCCCTTTAAGTTACAAGTAAAAACAGTTACAAAATCAGCTCTGAATACGTTAGTCACTCTGGAATGACCCAATAAACTAAAATGACTAATTTTACAGTTTATTCTAGTGTATTTTACAGTTTTAAAACGGAACCTTTGCTGCCAGCATTATACTGTTGCTTGTACAGTATAATACAGCTAAATTTTACAGCAATAAACTAAAATTTCTAACTTTACAGTAAGAAACGGTTAAATTACTAGTTTTAGTTTATTACTGTGCATTTTACAGTTTTAAATTGGAAACTCGGCTGCCATTAATATGCTGTAAAAACAATAGTTTGTTTTTGCATTTTACTCTTCATTGCATAAATAACATTTTTTTCAACAAGTTACTTCATTGAAAATATAATTTTGTGAAATCTACTAAACTGCAAATAAAATGTATTACTAAACATATAGAATTAGAAACTTTAAAAAAATTAAAAAGAAGAAAATATAAACCATGCGTAGGCAGGGAAAATATCTTCCACGCTCTCTGCAGTAACATTAAATACAAAGTTCTTCCAAATGTTGGTGATTTTCTACTTCAAAGTGACGTTATGGAGCTACAAATGTCTCGCTTGTCGTTTTTGAGAATATTTCGCAATTGAAGTTCTAGCTCCCATGTGACTTATCTGTGAAACATTTTTCACAAGTTGGCTATTATCCTTCAACCAAAAAATTTAAATGGCGCTTCTGTGTGTGATGACGTCGTTCTTTCATTGCTAGGTGATGGAAAATGATTTCCATTTCCAGGAAGAAAGAATTGGCGACATTTTGTAACATTATAACTAAAGTTTGGAATAAACAAAGCAATTTTAAAGCTTTGGAGAAAACCGTATTCATCGTGGCTTCTGGGAAAATCTGAGGTTAGACTATAAAGAATCAGATTCTGAAATAATTCCGTCAGTATTTTGTTAAAATTCCTTTGGACAGAAATTTCTTAAATTAGTGATGATTTTTTAATAGTTTTCATTATCGATTTTGGTATTATCATGCGATAACGAGCTAAAGTTCTATTCTATTAAACTATCGCCAAATGTTACGCCAAAAAGGAAATTAAAAACCCAGTGGATAGAATATTTGACGAGATTCCTATAAAATATCTCGTCAAATATTCCATATAAAACTTCTAAACTGTTAAAAATGGAAAAAGAACATAGAAAAAGAAAAGAAGCACTACAATCAGGTGTGATAGATATTTCTGAGGTGCTAATCGAAAACTTACGAGCAAAACAAAAAATTTAGACCCCGAATCGAACAAATTCTTTGAAGGTTGTTAAGGGATATCAGATACGAACAAACCTTAGCACATTTCAAAACACAACGTTACAATTTTTTACTTTTCAATGCTCATACAATCATTTGTTTTTGGACTTTTGTTTTTGTAGATATTTTTAAGACAAATCTTTCCTCTTGCATTTGTTTTCCTTTTTTAAACTTTCACGAGAAAGTGGGTATAAAAGATGAGAGATGGGGGGGGGGGGGATAAATGGTTGCAAAGTGTTTCTTTAAAAAATCGATTAATTATATATTGATACAATGCAAAAACGATTAAATAAAGGTAAATCATACAAGGCTCACAACAAAAGTATTTCGAAAGCAACAATAAAATAGACCAAAGAAAATCGATTTAGTATTACCTTTTAATTTCAATTTTAAATTTTGTTGTTGTAAAACTTTCCCCCAAAAGTTTTAATGGTTATATTCATTTCAGAAAAAAATGTTATTAGAGCCCTTAAACTATTTTTCATTAGTTTAAAAAATTAAAACTTATGTAATAAAAATTAGTTTTTGTTTGTCGATAAAATTACTTTTTAAAGACCTCTTTTCTAGATTTATCACCGTTTTAATAAGATAATATGAATGCATTGTTACTTGTTTTTGAGTCTGGAAGGTCTTATTTCTTATGGTTTTACGCTGGTAAGAGTAAGGCCTTCCTAAAGTGAGTTATTTTTTGCCAGTTCACACTGTTGTAGTAGAATTTGCTCAATTCTAAAATTTTCAAGTTTTATATGACGCATATTATTATTATTATTATCATTTTTTTTTTTTTTTTTTTTTTGTTATTTTTATTAACACAGCTACTTCCTACTGAAAAAGAAGAAAGCCTTCCTACACTGTAAGAAATAATATAGTACTGCAAGAAAATATGTAGGAAACTGGGATTCTATAAAATTTTCTAGTTCTAATTAAGAAGGATGCCAATCCTTCTTAGGTAGCATTACTTAAGAAAAGCTGCATCCTTACAAATTTACTTAAGAAAAGATGTATCGCTGTAACACTGTTGGGGGAAAATGTAGTACTGCTAGAAAACCTCTAGGAAACAAATACTCCTTAAATTTTTCTCGTAAAGATAGTTTCTTTTTAAGTAAAATTTACATCGTTACTTGAGAATAAGCTGTACCGTAGCTAGAAAAAATTATGGCAGTCCAATTTTCTAGAGATTTTCAAGTCGTACTGCAATTATTGTTTTAGTGCATAAACAATTATGGAAGTCCAGTTTACCAGATATTTTCAAATAGTACTGCAGTTTCTTTTTCTTCTCTTTTTTTTTTTTCTTTGTTTAATCTGTAGAGTAGTTTATACTTTGCCATTTTATACATTGCCATACTATTTGTTTCATATTTGAATTTTCATTTTTAAATTATTTATTATTTCTTATAGTTCAGCCTTCTACTACCCGCTGAAGATAAGGATGGCCTTTCTGGAGTAAGTCATTTTTTTTTTTATTTCACGCTATTCCATAATGTTTGTCTGAGGTGTATTTATTTATTTTTATTCATTTATTTATTTATTTATTTATTTATTTATTTATTTATTGCGCTTTACCCTGCCAATTTCTGTTAAAGAAGTGCCAAATAGGGCCTTCCTGTAATAAGTCATTTTTTGCTATTTCATGCAAATCCATAATGTTTGTTTCATGTTTGAATTTTCATGTTTAAAATATTTTTTATTTTTTATACTTTACCCTGCTACGGTGAAGAAAATGGAGGCTTTCCCGAAGTAAACCATTTTTAATATGCTTTTATTAGTTTCACATGTGTGTTTGTTTGTTTGTTTGTATGTATGTATGTAACTCTGAATGAAAAATAAATTCATATTCTTTGCAAATATAAAAGTAATATATTTAATACTATTATTAAGACTAATGGCTAAACTATTTTACATGTTGATGTATTATAAGTGCGTGTAAACTTATCGGATATTCAATAGTTTTGAAAATCAGAGGGAAATTAGTTAGAGTATCGTGAAATAAAGTTTAACCTTTAGTATTAATGATAGTATGAAGTATACAGTCGACGCTCGTTATTACGACCACACATTATAAAGACCATCCCAGTATGACGACCAGTGGGAAAAGTCCCAATTTTATCTTCATAAACTATCTCTATAATTTTAATCTACATCTTATAGCGACCACTCGTTATAAGGACCTTTTCTAGGGAACAGAAATGGTTGTTATATCGAGCGTCGACTGTAGTATCATAATTCTACAAACATTTCAAAAAAGCATCAGAGCACAGATTCTGTATGGGAAATGATGAGTTTACAGAAAATCTCCCATATATCTCTGTATGTGGTTATGTGCAAGCGCATATAATAAGCACACACAAATAAAAGATATTCATTTCAATCAAGGTATCCAAAATATTATACCTATTCCTTTCTCGCGCACTTGGATTGTGCAAATAGCATTGCAGTATGTGCGTTCTCCAACGCATAACTGTTTCGAAACTTTTAAGACTTTTCGCACTTAAGTTTCATTTCCCCAGCGTCCCATCAGAACGGAAGCGACTCTTAAATCAGACTTTTCCAATGCTCGTAAAATGTTCGCGATGCTTTCTTAAAAATTTTACCGTCCAGGAGACGCATATTTCTGAGGGCTTTAAAAGAAAGACAGTTGCAAATTTTGTAGCTTCATGAATCGAATGGCGTTTTGTGGTACGTTGTTTCCAAGTACTAGATGTGAAGAGGAATTGCTTTATATTTTAATAAAATGTTACTGAAACTCAATAAATGTTAAAAAGCTTAAAATTAAAAATAATAACGTTTCATTGCACGAAACTTGCAGACTATTGCGTACACGTGTCTCGACTTCGCCATTGGGGCATTTCACGGTATTTGTGACATAGGGGTGTCCGTAACAAAACTTTTTTAAAGTTTAAAATTTTTATATATATATATTGAAAAAGTACATTCTAAAGTATATGAATATCATATTGTTTTCATAGTTCACTTTATATTATGTTTGTAATTGCACTCAGAACATTGAAAATGCAATTTTCACTGTTACGGACTCTACATTGAATTTTTCTTTAAATCTGGCTTAAACCGATTTTTAAGCCAAAACTGGTACTTGAGACAAATAAAGTAAAGGCTCAACTCTAATATAGCTAACAATTTTAATCAAAAAGTGCGTTCTATAAAAATTATGGATTGTGAAAATGATGACTGTAGAGTCCGTAACAATAATTGGAATAAAAGTTTAGTTTTAAAAGAAAAATTCAATGTAGAGTCCGTAACAGTGAAAATTGCATTTTCAATGTTCTGAGTGCAATTACAAACATAATATAAAGTGAACTATGAAAACAATATGATATTCATATACTTTAGAATGTACTTTTTCAATATATATAAAAATTTTAAACTTTTAAAAAGTTTTGTTACGGATACCCCTATGTCACAAATACCGTGAAATGCCTACGTTACAAGAATCGTCTTTAATATAAAACAAGTGAGCAGATGAATGGAATAAGCTCATTTGTTTTGCATTAAAAAAAAAAAAACATTTCTTATAAACGTGTCTGCAGTAATATTCAAATTTCGGGGAAATAGGACGTTGATCTTTTTAATTTCACTTTTCTTCATAAATGCATACCTGCCAACATGTCTCCTTAGGAAATCTTACAATTTTTCCTACGAAATCGTACTGAGACAATAACCTATTTCTTAATGAAAATCAGACATTAAATAAGTTATTTTTAATTGTATCACGATCACTTTCAGTAGTTTTCTTTCATTTTAATTGCTATTTTAACTTTTCTTTTTTATTTCAATTGAATAAATTCATTTCAGTTGCAATTTTTAGTGACGTATGTGTTAAATATAAGCATGCTGGTAAGAAAAAAAAACATGAAAACAAAATGAAATAAAATAAAGTAGTCTTCGGTAGTCATGTTAAAATAACTTCTAACCATCAAAAATATTAAAGCACTGACCAGATGTTAAAGGATTGAAATGTCAAGCAAAAGAAGCGATTTTACGAGAATCGCGGGTAGAATGTAAACATGTAAAATAGGGAGGAAAAAATTTATAAATTATAATTATAAATAATTAAATGTGCTAACCTAAGGTAGCATATGTTAATGTAACCTAAACATTTCGCAAATGTTAAAATATTTGCACGATGAAAAAGGATTGCAGTCTCAACCACGCGCACCAGTTTTCCGCGAAGTACGCGTTCAGTGCTAAAATATGACGAAGTTTAGACTTTGCTTCGCGGATTAATACATGTAAAGATGTATTCTAAAGAAGCTTAGTCCTTGAAATTTAGTTATATATGGAAAAAAAACATTGGAATTGATGAAAAATCTGAAAAACGTACGATTTTAACCTTTACCGTAAGATCGTACAAAAGGGCAAAAAAACGTACATTGTACGGCCAAAACGTGCAAGTTGGCAGGTATGCAAATGTATTAATTTATTTCGCATTAAAAAGCGCGCGTGTGTGTGAGTGTTTTCTGGAAAGAAAAAATGAAATTACATTCAGAATTACTGTAAGTTCTTCTAATGTTTGGAATCGTAAAAACTATTTTTAGCTCTCGGGATTACTTAGAAATAATAGTTTGAATTTTAGTATTAGGTGTCAATGTTTAAAAATTATTGGGCGTCTAAAAATATTCTTAAAATTATCGAATTGAAAAGATTTTTCTGTACGTACTGCACGTAAGTTTTGTGACAAAAGTTGAATTTCAGAAAGCTCTTTTCTATATTATATTAAGAGTTTTATGAAAACAAAATTGCAAATTTTATTTCCTTCCAAATACTCCAACTTCACGTTTTTGATTAACAAATAATTATTCCAGTGAGAGTGATTAGAGGTAAAACTTGCTAATTATCTCTTAACATTTTTTCCAGAAAAAATGCAGAAAAGGAATTGCTCTCAAAATATGGTTAAACCTAAAATCAAACTTTAGTGAAATTATTCCCTAACGTTTTTCAGTTGCTAGCAAATTCAGAGGTTTAATCTTTTCAATTTTAAAAATAGTTTTTTCCTTCTACAAACAGGGTTGTATAGGAGGGTTTACTTTGTTATACAGCACACACCTTCAGGTTTCTCTTGAAAAATAAAGCACACCCTCTGACTTTAATTGAAATTTATATTTATCACCTTCGATTTAAAGAATCAATTTTTTCTCTCCATAATTTATATTTATGAATAGATAATTTTTACGACTACAACAGTCTTCAAACAGATAAAATTATCTTTTGTGTAAAAAAAATAGTAAACAAAAATTATAAAATATTTTGAAATAATAGAACAAAAAATGAAATAGAACAATATTTTTGGATAAAATTACTCTCCAAGCCCAGCGTTTTTCCCTCTCTGTTAATACTTAGCTACATATTGTTCGCTCAAACTAAAGTAAAACTTAATTTTCTACCGAATCAAGAAATATGTGCTTACCGCTGTGACAGATGATGTTTCTAACAGCAAGAATGTTCGTTTACTTAGGGAGGAATGTGTACTAAGGAAGGAATTTACCACGAAATTGTTTTTAGGGAATGTTCAGAAGAAAAAGAAACATACTAGATTTACTTAGTAATGTACTAGGGTGTCGATACCAATTAATATCTTTGAAACTTTACACTATTAAATGTTCATTTCACTATGATACAAAAACTTGTATGATTATTTCAATACATGTTTAAAAAAAAATTAAAAATTATGTTACGATAAATTCGAGTTGCATGCACATTTTTTTATTTTTCAGCTCTTACAATATCCGGAGTGTTCACGTTTAAACTGCGAGAACTTTATTTTCGTACATGTTTGTCCTAGATGCACTCCTAAAATTTTCAAAATGCTCAAAATAAAGCTCAGAGTTAGGATACCAAAATTTTTAAGCGAAAAAGAAATTGAGTGAAAATAAACGAAATCTAACTTTTTATACAGCACCTCTATCTCCTCATAGTTATATTTATTCCCCCATTGAAAAATATCTTCAACACAAAAAATTTGAAACATTTGCCTCCAAAACTGAAGGAAATATTCGCGTACAAAACTTTGAGGGATCGTGCAGAAGTTAAGATTGCATCATATCGCCATTTCAAAACAATAACAGGATGTCAATGTAATATATATATATATATGGGCGGTTCTCTGTAAACTCGTCATTTTTCACACGAAATCTGTCCGGGCACGGTTTTTTGAAATGTTCGTACAATTATAATACTATTGCTCAGAAAATGAATCTATTACTTTGGTTTGAAAGAGGGCCAATTGAAGTTTGTATTTTTCTGATAAATCATGATAGGGGGTAAGTCCCCCGCCTAGTATAACGAGGCAGGGGACTGTGCCAGGTGACTGTGTTTTTGCTCTTTGTTGCGTAATATCTGCAAAACTATTGGGACATAATTAGTAACGAGACTACCTATAAATTTAGGCACAAATCGTGCACATAATAACTGATATGTTTTATAATTAAATTAATTGACATTAATAAAATCACTTCCCAGAGGACTGTTTTCGCAATGACCCTGATGCATACTTTCAGCATAAATGTGGCTCTCAAACTAAGTAAAGTAGCGTTTCAACACCGTTCTCGGCGATTTCGGCAAATTCACACTGATTACTTTAAACTTCATGCCAAAAAGAATTTGTAAAAGTTATAGATTTTTCGTATTACAGCTTTGAATTTGTTGCAGGGGACTGTTTGAAAAAACTCCGGACAGAATTTACATGACAATTTTAAGTTTTAGAAATACGTAATTATAATTTATTTCCTAAGAAAAATATAGCTTCATTATTCTATTTTTAGATATTAATTGCCAAATTTATGTAGTGTTAATAGGTTTTTTGAAATACTATCTTGAACAGTTAGACTATGGGATTGGTACAGCCAGGAGACTGTGTTTTTGGCGCTTAAATAATTTCTAGAAAAAAAAAATTAAACTGTTCTCACTCCAAATACAAATATATCGTTGAAATTATGCTAAGCTATGAATGCTATGATACGTAAAAACAAACTTCAAAAGCTCGTAAAATTTGAAAAGTCACTCGTACAAATTCACTTGTGTACATCTGACGCTACGATTTTAAATAAGAATGAAGTTTTGGCAGAATTTCATCCAATTCACTTTTAAAGTCGACACTGGTTCAAGAACTACTTTTTGCAACTATGTTCCTTCGCTTGCCCACAAATTAATCATGAGCAAAAAATAGAAAAAAAAAAACCTTTATGTGAGTGTATTAGAAACGGGCAAATACAAAATGAAAAAATATAGTGAATAATATTATGCATGATTTAATTTATTAGTATGAAAATGCTGAAACAGTCTCTTACAGTGACTTTTTGGTTAAAGCAGTCAGTTTTCCTTTCTGTCACTTCAGAAAACGGAACATTTCAGTATGTTCTTAGACAACAGGATAAATAATACCTAAACACGTGACTGTCCCGTTCGAAACGGGGACGTATGGTCTCCTTACTTATAACTTGTTTTACTTTATATTATCTAGTTTGCGAAAGAATAAATATTCTGTAGAAGCTAAAATAATCATTTGAACTGCAATTTCAATTTCGGTTTTAATTAGTTTTTTAAACTAATTACAGTCTACACTTTTGCGTAGTATACGGGATTTTATAAGATCTTCCAGAAACAGCAAACTTCGCCGAAAGTTGGAAAAAAAGAATAAAACAAACTAGATTTTTTTTCTCTTTGTAGTGAGGGAGATTTACGTTTCTTGGACACATTACTTGGATTTCTGTGTAAGATACATTATAACACAAAACTAAAAGTCAAATAAATGTGAGTCCGAAAAGAAATAGAACGAGAAGGAAAAAATACAAATGTCAGCTTAAAATGAACAAGAAAGTTAATTACTACTAGCTTAGCGTTTTGTAAAGATGGCCGAGGAATATGTGGAAAATAAAAAATTGCTTGCAGCTTAGAAAAGTAGTTTTTTTTAGAGAGAAAAGACGATAATTTGCACAAGAAATCCGAAATAGCCAGTTCCGTCTGATGTTTGCTTTCTAATTTCTATAGTAACGGCATTGTTTATGTGATCTCACCTTATTTATATAACTTCGAAAGCAAACGAAAAAAAAAAAACGAAGGGGAGGGCTTATTTTTTCTTTAAAACTGGAAAGCAAACAATTTCTCAAAGTATATCCGCATGGCAGGTAAGAGGAAAATATTTTACTAAGAGGAAAGAATAATGTTTAACTTCTTAGTCGAGCTGTTACATCTAATCAGTGGCGTAATCTAGGGGGGGCATAGGGGGGCAAGTGCCCCCCTACTTTTTTTTGGTCCAGGGGCAGAGTTATTATTTTGCCCCCCTAGTTTTTAAGGGAAATTTTTTTTAATTGTTTGTCAAATGATGCATACCTTATTTTCAAACGAGAAAAAGTGTAATTTCCTAAATGTAACCATTGTAGGAAAAGACGGGACACAATACAATACAAATGCGACGACCAGCAGCAGGCTCTGGGCCCAACTGGGCTGGTCCTACTCAAATTAAAGACCCCAATGAAGATCAATGGCCCTCTTAAAGCTATCTACTCCATTGCTCCTTACCGCCTCTTCCAGTAAACTGTTCCAAGTTCCCACTTTTTTAACACAGAGACAGTCTCGGTACAAGGAAGCAACCTCTCTTCCTGATAGCAAACCCCCACCCCCTTTTCCTTGGAAACTGCTTTTAAGCAATAAATAGGGTCTGATTTTATCCATAAGACCTCCCTAGACACACATGGTCAAACAAGGGGCCCTGAAAGGACAAAATCTGTTTAATTTACGTTGCTTAAGGTATCTTTGAAAAAAGCAATTTGAACGAAAAAAGATGATAAAATTGCATAATAAAACAATACTTGTAGCTGATACTTGAAAGTTGTTTGGCAAATTTAATTGATGTTTTTCTTTTTCAATTTCTTTTTATTATTTTGTAAAGAAACATTTACATGACATTTTTAAAAATAATTCTTACGGATATTATTAGTTTCTTCCACTATTATATGGATCAGACTAAGATCTAGATCAGACCACCATGGAATGCGTATGGGAATGTCTAACCCTTTCCCACGATTTTTTCACTCAAGTTATGAATAACTGGACGCCGCAGACAACAAAAATTTCTCATGAATGGAAAGGTACAACTACTTGACTTTGTCGGATTACCTTTGTCGGGTTATTTCTATAGGTAATCCGGTAACCTTTAGTACTTTATTTATCGCTTCACAATATGTACGTGTGTTGTCGGATTGCCTTTGTCGGTTGTCGGATTATTAATTTTGTTAATTTTTATTGCTTTACTATGCATGTGTGTGGTATACCGCAAAACTAGGAGTCGTGTACAGATTATCTGTCTCCGGTTAATTAGCAAATAGAATGTCTAGTCTATCTGAGCATCTGTCACAGCAACATATATCCCACCAATCGAAAAAATTGTCCTTAAAAAGATGCACGCCCACACCTTGAGCCCCTGTTAGTTAGGATACGCTGATGAAACTAATTTTGAATTTTAATTGGAAAAAGAGTCCACTTGTTGATTCGGTTCTACAAGGGTATAGGGCACGTCAAGCCACTAGTCAATACTAGAGTTTAGAGTTGCAGTGTCAGAAGATCCATCTTCAGTTTCCTCTTTCCTCCAAGTTTGGCAAAGATAAAAAGTTACGAAGTAGAAGATAATAGATCTCTAACAATTAGGTTAGTCTTTCTACTTTTATCTCTTAACATTTTGTCTAAATATTTACAGTCACCAAAAATAAATTATAACAACGTATTAAAAATGGTCAAGGAAACAAAGAGTATCTTAAAAAATCTTAGAACAGATCAAGAGTTTGAAAATTTGTGGAAAACTACTTCCGATCTTTCTACAGCTATGGGATTTAAACCTCCTCACATTCAAAGACACAAGCGTGTATCCCAGAAATTAGGAGGGTGAGATAAACAATCTACAACTACTCCGAAAGACCACTATAGAATCGAAAATTATTTAAAAGTTTTAGATGAAATTATTAATGAAATTGAGAAATTGTGGCGTTTTCAGATGTCTTGACAGAAAATGAACCTAGAATCCAAAGTTTGGAACTGATTTCCAATTTGTACGGTTTAAATTTAGAAGAAATCAAAGCTGAAGTTCAAATTTTTAATCGCATATTTAAAAGCTCAACAGAGACGGATAACTTGGAAAACAAAATCAAATACATTAAGTAACACGATATAAGAAATGGATTTATAAGTCTTCATACATTGTATAAAACTTTCTTATGCATACCAATGAACACCGCATCAAGTGAAAGAAGCTTTTCTTCATTAAAAAGACTCAAAGCGTATCTGCGCTGCACAACAGGGCAAGAAAGATTATCAGACCTTGCGTTATTGAACATTGAAAGGGACATTATAATAGATAAAGATGCTGTCATCAATGCATTTTCTTCAAAGGCAGAGATGAAAGGAAGGCGCCTTACCCTTCATTAGTGGTTGGTTGAATATGTTTTTTTTTGTCAGATTTATACTTGTTTTCACGGTTAATATATTTAATTTGTAAATTTAAACTAATTTTTATTTCCTTTTTGCTGTTCGTTAATACATGTAACTTTTGATTACACATTTTATTTTATAGCTTTTGATATTCCTGACTTGTTGCGCACGTTATGACTCAGTGTATGTAAATTTGATTCTTAGAGCAGAGATTTTTTGTATAGCATGGATTAAAAAAACAGTAAGAACTGAGATTGATTTTAGAAATCGAGAAGATTTCAAAACCTACCTGTTGAAAAAAAATGGAAAGAATAAATTTTTAGTTTAGGAATACGGAATGGTTGTTGCCAAACATATTGAGTTTTTCAGTGCAATAAATTTTATTGGTTGAAATACAGTTTCGATTCGACGAGTTATTTCACATTCTATGTTTATCACCCAGCTTGTCAATTTTTTTGAATCTTAATTGATTCAGCTTTAACACTTTAAAGATGTTGGTTTCGAATCCTTGTGAAAGAAAATTTTTCTTCCAAATGTTACCATTGCTAATAAGACCTTTTGCTCCCAACAATGGTTAAATCAATATCGCTTTTACTAATTTATGTTTCCTGAATTCATTAAGATTAGTAAATGTACTTTCAGAAGTTGACCGAATGAATGAAGAATGCCTATTTCACATGTGAAATATTAGCAACTAATCCCTCTGTAGGTTTTCTTTAAAATGTACTCTCAGTAACAGAGAGTAAGATGTACTCTTCTCGTCTCTGTTGCCTTGTTTTGTTTTTGAAACATTTAACACATACATTTCGTAAAAAGTTTTTCGATTTTTTGATTTTATTATTGTCATCATCATCATTATTATTACTATTTGTTTATTTATTTATTTTTATTATGATTATTTTATTATTATTATTATCATTTTTTTTTTTTTTTGAAAAAGTACATTTTGCATTATTTTAATTGAAAAAAGAATCCCTTACAAAAAGTTTGCCCCTCCACTTTTCGAGGCCAAATTACGCCTATGCATCTAATAACACTAAGCAGATCCAACTCAAACAATTCAGAGAAATCCTATTATAGGAGAGGAATGTTGATTGAAAGTTTTCATGGAAGATTTTTGACTATGGGTCTCTCTTGGTGCGATTTCATAAGCTGACAAATTAGCTTTGACCAGTTTAAAGTATTTCCAAACACAACGAACTGAAAACAGCCAAAAGTTTATCAAATGCCATACAGTGAACTCTAACTTATACACCGCCTCATTTATGCGCCTTTTTAGCCTACTTTCCCGTTAAAAATAAAAGAAAGACGAAAAAAGTATTAAAATTGGCTTAATGCATCTAAAAAATATCGCCAAGTCCAAAAAATATCGCCAAGTTAAAAAAAAATATCGCCAAGTCCAAAAAATATCGCCAAGTTAAAAAAATAAAAAGGTAAAATGAATATCGAAAAATTAAAAATTTGAAAGTAGGGTATTGAGATGGGGAATTTGTGTGTCGGTCGGTCTGTCGGTCGGTCTGTCTGTCCCCCCCTAATAACTTTTGAATGAACATTCCGATTTGGACAAATTTTTTTTTTGTTGGAAAGATCTCGGCGAGTACAGCTCATTCCCATATTTGATTTTTCGATTTAAACAATTTTTGGTTCAACTTTGAGCCGTTCAAACAGCCTGTCCAGCGATACTAACTTTTTAGTTAACAGTCCGATTTGAACAAACTTTTTTTTGTTCGAAAGATCTTTTCAAGGATACTTCATTCCTGTATCTACATTTTCGATTTGAACAATTTTTCGTTCAACATTGAACCGTTCAAGCAACCTTTCCCCCCTAATAACTTTTGAATGAACATTCCGATTTGAACAAACTTTTTTTTGTTGGATAGATCTCGGCAATTACAACTCATTCCCATATTTAATTTTTCGATTTGAACAATTTTGGTTCAACATTGAACCGTTCATGCAACCTTTCCCCCCCTAATAACTTTTGAATGAACATTCCGATTTGAACAAACTTTTTTTTGTTGGAAAGATTTCGGCGAGTACAACTCATTCCCATATTTGATTTTTCGATTTGAACAATTTTTGGTTCAACTTTGAACCGTTCAAATAACCTGTCCCGCGATGCTAACTTTTGAGTGAACAGTCCGATTTCAACAAACTTTTTTTTGTTCGAAAGATCTTATCAAGGATACTTCATTCCCGTATTTACATTTCCGATTTGAACAATTTTTCGTTCAACATTGAACCGCTCAAGCAAGCTGTCACCCCTAATAATTTTTGAGTGAACAGTCCGATTTAAATAAACTTTTTTTTTGTTCGAAGGATCTCAGCAAGGATACTTCATTACAGTATTTAAATTTTCAATTTGAACATTTTTTCGTTCAACATTGAACCGTTCAAGCAACCTTTCCCCACCTAATAACTTCTGAGTGAACCATCCGAATGAAATAAACTTTTTTTTGTTTGAAAGATCTCGGAGAGGTTCATTCCCTTATTTCGCTTTTTGGTTTGAACCATTTTTCGTTCAATATTGAACCGTTCAGAAAAAAATTTAACATTAGCGCCTACGGGGAATTTAAGTTGAATGTTGATCCTGGAACTTAAAGTCGGATTTCCTTCAAACTAACTTTGTAAAAAAATGGTTTTGATAAATAATGTTTGTAAAGTACTTTTCTGAATAATCTTCTGTGAGGACTCTGATTCCGACTCCGACTCCACAAACATGGCGGAAATGCAGGCTCAGAAAAAAATGACTGACTGTGCAGACGATTTTTTGTTTATTTATTCATTTGTGTTATTTTATTTATTACTATTTTTTTTGGCAGACGATTTTTTTTGTAACAAAAGTGTTTCATTCACGAGGGCATTTTATTCTTTATTTATATTTAACAACTGGCAACGGTTTAAAAGTGAAAATCGAGACATTTTATCGACGGACGAGTTTTTTTTCCTTTCTTTGATAAAATGTGTTTTGATGTACTTTGTACTTTTAGTTTTTTTTTTTTTTTTTTGAAAACGATTGAGGAATTTTTCTACGGAAGAACTGTAACAGTTACATTCTTTAAAAGGTGCGACAAAACTTCATTTATTCATTTATTTACTTTTTATGTCTCTATTTCATCTGATGAGAGGGGTATATTTTGCTTTTAGAAATCAGCTTTAAGTGCTAAAAAGGTATGTTTGACATAATGTTTAGTCTCAGATGATCAAGAGAATAATGATCAGATGCTAGAATGCCGATGTCGATGTACGGGAAAGTAGGCTCGTTTAGTTCTTGACAGAACTTCTTGTTTACTTATACGACAATTTTTAAAAGTACCAGCACATCCCATAGAAAAACAATGATAATATCATTCGTTTGTGCATCGCTCTAAAGATAAGTATTTCACTTATGCGCCGACTTTTTCGTTACATGCAAAAAAATAATTAATTTTCTGTAAAAAATAAGCATGTTTCTTCACTTTCCTCTTTAACGTTTCGCCTTTATTGCTCACGGAAGGCATTTTTTTCTCACCAACTAGAGTTTGGAGAGGGACAATTATCTATTATGGATCATTTTAAAGGGAACAGTTTGTGATTAGGTACGCTACAATTTTTGTTTTATCTTTATCCTTGTAGTTACGTTACAGTGATTGCCAAACTGTAGTAATATGCTCCTTTTCTATAGAAACATTCTTATTCATGCTCTCATTGGAACAAATGGTACGTTTTAGTCCTTTAAATAGGCTTGTTCACTTATGCGTCTCTCTCGGTTGTGCGCCTTTTTCTGTTGTTCCCTTGGGCCGGCGCACAAATGAGAGTTCACTGTATTTATTTATTTTTTTCATTTTTAAAAAAAGAGTGCTTAGAATGTTGGCGAAAAAATAGCTACCGAACATCTCATAGTAGTTAATTGCGGAACAGTTTGTAAAATAGTATCTAGTATGTAGTATCCCATTTTTTTAAACAGCATTTATATCATAAGAAGGCAACGATACTTCGATAAATAGATATATATTCACCGCGTTGAATGCAAGCAAGATCGCCCTCTCGAATTTCTCCAGCGTCATGGTAGTCCCTGCCATCACAAATGATTTTGAAATCAAATTTTTTTCAACAAAAAAATGTTAAAGGTATGCGTACAATAGATATATAATAAAGAAAAATTAAAAAATGCAGCTAATAATTCCTTTTTCTGGAAGGTCTCAAGACAAAATTTGATAAAATAAAACATGAGTATAGATTGAATTCATTTATTAAGCAAAAAGCAGCTGTTTATATCTTCCCTACTCCTACTTTTTTCAGGTGCAGCCATTGAACATTTGGAAATACAGTAAAACCTCTTTGAGCGGTCACCCCTTCGCTTCGTCAAACTTTGGCCGCTCAGAGGGGTTGGCTGCTTTAAATGGTTTTCATAACAATTGCGAGATAATTTCTATAATATCTATAGCCAATATCATAATCATGTCAAACGCATATTTTTTATTTAAAATCAAGCTCGATACTTTTTAAAAGGTAAAATAGTATTTTATTGATGTGTTATTACATTTTGTGAAGAAAGGATACGAGTACAATTTGTGATTCAAGTTTTTACTCTCCTCGGAAGCAATTTTGTGCGATTTCAGTGCAAGATGTGCAAATAACTTCTTTCTCATTGCGACGGAATTTCAAAAAACTTTATATATGTTTCCCGATTTTGGATTTTTGGAGCACAAATAAATTAGAACAAACTTAGAGGAAAACGAAATTAATTAATTTTGCAGCTATGTGAAATGTCTTCAATATGAACAATAAAAAAATTATTATTGTCATTTTTGCCAATTTTACACGGTATGACAGAGCGACAAAAATAATGTTAACAAATAAATAAATTTCCAAAATAATGAATAGAATTGTTCTATTTTCGGTAGCATATAAAAAAATGTTTCAAAATTTTCAAAACAATTGAAACATTTTCAGGATGCAAAAGGATTGAAATCTCAGACAAGACACGCAATTTTCGGCGAGACACGTGTTTCTATGTTGGCATGGTTTCAAAACATAAGTTTATTGCTGAAAATCATTGAATCATTCCAGTAAAGAACAAAACTCGTAATTGTAAACAGGAACCGTAACCAAACTTCTCGATCGAAAACGAAACTTTCATAAGAACTGTTTAACAGAAGAGGTTCAGGGTGGGTGAGACCGGAAATTTTCTATCGTAAATGTTTATTTCATTTTCTTATTCTTCACGTTTATTTCCAAGAAAATTTAGGCAAAACATTAGTAATTTTTTCTGAAAGTACGGGTGGACTTTGCGTATTTCCGATTTTTTTTTTTCTCTCAAAAAAGCGGAATTGGACTTATACATGAATAAATCCACATATATAAGAGTACTATTAAAAAAAACCTCCCCAAAGACTCAAAAAGATCATTGCTGAGAAGTCATGTGACCACATCCGCAGTAAAAGCTGATACTTTAATGGTTGTTATTTCCAGAATCGATCGCAAATTTCGCCGATTTTTCAAGTGGTATTTCAAAATTGCCTATTTAATTAATTGAAAAAGAGAAAAAAAGCATATGTTTTAAATGCTTCATAAAGGAAGATTATGTAGTTTTACACTAAAAATGAAGGAATTTACACCAAAATTTGGAGTTTTTTTGAATTTAAAGTTTATTTCTAGTTTTATGTTTCTTTATTCCATTTTTTTATTTTTTTTGTTTTTTTTTTTGCTTGTTTTTTTTCTTTTTTTTTAGTTATTTGCTTAGTTTCTTCTGTTTTTTATAGTTTTCATAAGTGTACTCCTGTTTTGTTTTTATTTTTATTCTTTTTTATCGTATGCTTTTTTTTTTTTATTTCTTTTATTGTTTCTTTTCTTATTTCTCTTTTATTTCCTTCTTTCTTCCTTTTTTTTTTTTTGTTTTTTCTTTTTTTTATTTCGTTTTTTTATTTTTGTTAGTATTTTTATTTTTTATTTTTTTTTTTCTTTTTTTTTTTGTTAGTTTATGTTTTGCAAGTTTTTTTTTATTGTTTTTTTCGTTTTTCTAATTTTTTTTTTTTGTTTTATTTTTTGTTTAATTTACTTTTTTTTCTTTTATTAGTGTGTGGTTTGTTGTTTTTTAGTT
>JAXGGA010005211.1:42500-80221 GCA_038373865.1 Uloborus plumipes
TTTTATGGTTTTGTTGTGTGTTTTTTTGGTGTGTTGAGTTTCGTATATAATTGTCTTGTGTTATGCTTTCTTGTAGTTGTTTCTGTCGTTAGTTTTTTTCTTTTGTTCTTTTTGATTCTTTTTTTTTTATTGTCTTTAATTTTTTTGTTTTTTTTTTTTTTTATTTTATTTGCCTTTCGTTTTTGATTACGCCTTTTTTTTTTTAGTTTTGTTTTTTTTAATCTTGTTTTTTTTTCTTGTTTTTTTATTCTTGTTTTTCTTTTATTTTTTGTTTTTCACTCAATCCTCCTTTTTTTTTAATTTTTCCACTTTTTTTTATATTTTTTTTTTTATTTTTGTTTTTTTTTTGTTTTATTTCTTCCTTTCTTGTGTTTTTTTTTATGGTTTTTTTTGTTCTCTGTTGGGTTGTTATCGTTGTCTTTGGTGTGAGTATGTTTGCTGCTTTTTTTTTTTTTTGTTTTTTTTTTTTTTTTTTTTTTTTTTTTTTTTTTTTTTTTTTTTTTTTTTTTTTTTTTTTTTTTTTTTTTTTTTTTTTTTTTTTTTTTTTGTTTTTTTTTTTTTTTTTTTTTTTTATTTTTTTTTTTTTTTTTTTTTTTTTTTTTTTTGTTTTTTTTTTTTTTTTTTTTTTTTTTTTTTTTTTTTTTTTTTTTTTTTTTTTTTTTTTTTTTTGTTTTTTTTTTTTTTTTTTTTTTTTTTTTTTTTTTTTTTTTTTTTTTTTTTTTTTTTTTGTTTTTTTTTTTTTTTTTTTTTTTTTTTTTTTTTTTTTTTGTTTTTTTTTTTTTTTTTTTTTTTTTTTTTTTTTTTTTTTTTTTTTTTTTTTTTTTTTTTTTTTTTTTTTTTTTTTTTTTTTTTTTTTGTTTTTTTTTTTTTTTTTTTTTTTTTTGTTTTTTTTTTTTTTTTTTTTTTTTTTTTTTTTTTTTTTTTTTTTTTTTTTTTTTTTTTTTGTTTTTTTTTTTTTTGTTTTTTTTTTTTTTTTTTTTTTTTTTTTTTTTTTTTTTTTTTTTTTTTTTTTTTTTGTTTTTTTTTTTTTTTTTTTTTTTTTTTTTTTTTTTTTTTTTTTTTTTTTTTTTTTTTTTTTTTTTTTTTTTGTTTTTTTTTTTTTTTTTTTTTTTTTTTTGTTTTTTTTTTTTTTTTTTTTTTTTTTTTTTTTTTTTTTTTTTTTTTTTTGTTTTTTTTTTTTTTTTTTTTTTTTTTTTTTTTTTTTTTTTTTTTTTTTTTTTTTTTTTTTTTTTTTTTTTTTTTATTTTTTTTTTTTTTTTTTTTTTTTTTTTTTTTTTTTTGTTTTTTTTTTTTTTTTTTTTTTTTTTTTTTTTTTTTTTTTTTTTTTTTTTTTATTTTTTTTTTTTTTTTTTTTTTTTTTTTTTTTTTTTTTTTTTTTTTTTTTTTTTTTTTTTTTTTTTTGTTTTTTTTTTTTTTTTTTTTTTTTTTTTTTTTTTTTTTTTTTTTTTCATGCATGCAATGTCTGGTAAAATGGTTCTAGTAATGGCTGGTTCTCTTTGAACTAATTTTAACTTACAGAGCAGTGGTGTGATCAAATCTCAAGGGTGAATATAAAAGGGAGGAGGGAGGGTGGTTCCACTCTTTCCCAATTTATCTTGAGGGTACCCCCCTCTTCCAATTTCAATGAGTTGTCAATTCTAATAATTCTTTCCTTAGAATTGTAGTATATATATATTTTCTTTCTTCTGTATGACAGCTTTTTGTTTGTTTTTCATTCCACATTTTGGGGCAAATACAGAAAGTTTTTGAAAAGGGCCCAAAAAGTAAAAAGTAACCTCCCTCATACAATTTTTTATGATATAAGGTGATCATGATGCTAGATTAAAATGTTTTTAAAGAGCTCTTAAAGTCATATAATCCACTTTAGACTAAAGAAATGTACTAATTTACTTAAAATGTGGGGGGAAATATTTTTATTGATGAGCTTATACATTTTTCTCAGAATGGTATTATAATGCACAATATTAGTTATAAATTGTCATGATTATTAAAGCAACAGGTTATGAAAACAGGATAACTGTTTCCTATTAAAAAAAGAAGTAATGAACGAATTGTGATATGTTTCACCTGAATTAGAAACTCATGAGCCTTATGCATTCTTTTACTCTTCACAATCCAGGGTCCCCCATCTACCATAATTTGTGGTTTAACTGAGATAGGACCCTGAAGAGCGTATTCTTTTACACTGACTGGCCCAATTGCAAAAATACCCCCCCCCCCCCCACCACCACCCAAAGGTTTTTGCTCTTATAAAACCAAGGTAGCTTTATTCAAATATGCTTTGTGCGTTTTTTGAAAAATATAGCTTTAAAATTTTTACTTAAATTACATAAAGAAGTAAATTGAAAAGGTTGATAATACTAAAGACTTTTAATTTCTTTGGAAGGGACTTGGGGCCTTAATATCTATTGCTGTTCCCACTTGAGGACTAACTTGAAATTCTTGCTCTCAAAGAACAGTTTAAGTGTATCTACTCAAATTCTGAATAATAATTTGGTTTATAATATTTCATATTGAAAACAACTTCTAAAGTGTATTTTGATACACAATATGATTTTTTATGATGAAATAACGTTTTTTTCAACATAGTTTCCACACATTTTCAGCATTTAAAAATTAAATTGTTATCTAATCCACCCAATTTCATACATGGTTTATTCTTACCTTCTGAAATAAAATTCCCAGATTTTCAAGTGAAAAAAATTCAGTGAAACTGAACACTTTACTTTGGAATTTGTGGCCCTTTCTCACAGCTTCATCCATTGAAACAGGTGTTTCTCTTGAATTTTTATTGGTACTCGGAGTTCTTTGCCTGAACAATTTTAGTTTGTTTGCCCACACTTTGAATGTTTTACAGAACAAACAACCTGCATTGTGGCGATCAGCGTCTATCGACCTTTTTTGAGCAGCTTACCAGCAAGAGGTATAGAATAGAAAAAAAAAAAAAAGCATTTTTAGACCTTTAAAAACATGTGATTTTTTTCCCCCTTTCATTTTATGGTTCCGTGACCGTTCAGGTTATTCCCCCCCCCCTTTTTTTGCCAAAAAAAAAAAAAAACTTTGAATCTGGAATCACGTTTAACGCCTGTGAAAAAAATTTGAGAATAGCTGAAGTTTTTTCCTCTTTCTATACAACATAGTAATAATAATAATGAGTATATAAATAAACCTTTACCCCGTATTAAATAAATGTTATAAAAGATAATTTAAATATTAAGAATAAGATAGGTAATTATTGTAATAATCATGTACAAGTGCTAACTAATGCTAAAAAATCTCAGAAAACTACAAAAAATGACAAAATTCGTTGGTCCAATGTAAAAATAAGTTTTTGCCAGTCCATTCCAAATTAATACAGACAGGTATGGAATTCTGAAATAATTTTTTGAGAGCATAATAACCTACGTATTAAGGGCGTTTATGATGTAATAAATAATGATTTTCTGGGTCCATTTTCATGATTTTCCAGGTTTTTTAGTAAATCTTGAGCAGTGGTCGGAAGTAGCGCGCTACAAGTAGCGAAACTACTGTAGTAACTACGTTTTTTAGTAGTTTGTAGTGTAGCGCACTACTTTTGAAAAAAAATAGAGTAGTGAGTAGCGCGATACAAAAATAGTATTTTGTAGCGATTTCTGGAAACTACTTTTAAATTCAAAAAACAAATAACTAAATGAAAAAAAAAAATAAAGTTAAAAAAAAAGAGAACAAAGGAAAAAAAAACATGACTGACTGGTGTAAACCTTGCACTAGTACAGCAGCGGAAGCAATGAGAAATAAGAACCATTAAAATATGAGCTGATCTTAGATCGATCATTTTGACGAAATAAATGCTATCTGTTTGATGTCATTGGTTTATTTGGCATCATAATTTTTATATTCCTTCAAATAATTTTCATGTTCCTAAATATTTCCTGAAGAGAAATTTAAAAAAAAATTGAAGGTTGAATTCTTTCAACTTTTAGATTCTTTCTTGTGGCGAATATTCGTAAAAATTGTTAAAAAAATCTAAAAAGGACAAATCTTAGCAAAAAAAAAAGGAACAAAAATGAAAGGTAACAAATAAGATCCCAGTTCTATTCCACATTCAAATGAGTTAATTTATTAATGTAAACCACTTTTCGAATTTTTTTGGTCAATTCTCAAACGGTGTATACTTTTTGTTTATTTATTCTTTAAAAAGTAGCGACTACAATTCAAAAGTAGTTTGTAGTCGTTACATTAAAAAAAAAGTAGTTGTAGTTAACTAGATTTATAACAAAGTAGTTGTAGTTCGCTACAAAAGAAATGTAGTTTTTCAAACCACTGATCTTGAGTGACCTTTTCGATCACATGAAAATACCTCCACTATTCTAGGTTTTTCCTGACCCGTAAAAATAGCTTCAGCTTGAGTGTTGTGAAATATTGAAAACTTACGAAAAACTTCTTTGTAAACCCTGTAAGATGAAAACCAAACTATTTGCAGCATAAAAGAGTTGCATCCACTGCGTTTTAAATCATTGAACATAAGTGAGAACTTGTGACCTTAGAAAAAATGATGGATTTCATCAATTTGCGCACTACAAATTGCTATCTCTTATATCACATGGGTTTGGAGAACTAAGGAAACTTTTACTTATTTTCAAGCATAACCTGAAATTGTGGGCTTTTCCGCAGCACAGTTTTGACACTTGCTTGAATTCAAGCCTGAAGTTTAAGTACTTTTCACTTGACGTCTACAAATAGTAGTTTTGGCTGTTAGTCTTAATCTTGTTCAATTTCTCTAGATGAAAATTTGCACATTTGGTTGAGATGTTTTTAAATTATTTTAATCCTTCTTGAAGAGGTCTTTATGTCATTATTTGTACACAATAGAGCAAAAAAATGTTGAATTTAAAGGTTGTTTTTACTCTAGCATGTACATTAAAAAACTTGATCTAATGTGTTGATGAACTTATCTATACTTCTCTAGTGTGATGCATCTTATCTATACTTCTCTAGTTTAATTTAAAAATGAAATTTGTTTTATACTCATTCTCGCTCAATAAGAATCTATAATCTGTCCAACAAAAACTGACAGCACATGTGAAAAAAAAAGGTAGCTCTTCTATCAACAACATTTGCCAATTACGCAGATTTCTTGTCATTCTGTTCGAACTGAACAAAAATTAGTTGGTTGAGTGGCACACATGAAATTTCTACAAAAAGAAAGATTGCTCTCTCTTCAGAGGACATTTTAAAAAAGTTTAAAAAGGGAGTTTCAACAGTTTAAAAATTTAAATCTTCAAAAAGTGTTATTTAACATGCCACTGTTTCACGTCTCCCAGCAGCAAGCATGTAACAGCAAAAATGTACAGCATTTAAATAAAAAACCTTAAATGTAAAAAATAAATTGATTTTATTTTTTCATTTTAAAAACAAATTTTACATGCACAATAACTCTTAAAAGCATATATACAGCATTTGCATAATCGTATCACTAGTAGGATATAAAAATATTTATTTGGATACTGAAATATCACACTGTAATAAGATAAAAACTAGAAGAATTTTCATGTATAATTATGCAATTGATGATGGTAGCATGTTTAGACACTTTTGGTTTTAAAAGCTCATTGGTTTCAAAAACTGTTTATAAATTAGGTTTTAAAATAATTGTTAGAGTGTTAAACAAGTATCTTTTGTATACCTGAAGGATAATCAGTTATTTTTTTTTAAAAATCATCTCCCTGTTAATGCATAATTTACATCATCAGAACTAACGTTAAGACGAATTTTTAAATGAAGATCATTTCGAAAATTGTCCACCAAAATCAGATGCGATGCAGCAAGCTGGCCACAGATACTAGATACTTCCGAAGAAGTAGGAGGTGATAAGCCTTAAAAAAGAAGGGAGAAACATTAATTTATTTACAACAAAAAGAAATAATATTAAGCAATAATGATATTTTTTCAGTCATCCAGCAAATGATTCTGTTTAGAACCTAATAGGGATGCAATTGCTTTGGGCAGAGGGAAAAGTGCTTTTTTTTAGCATATAACCTTATAAAAATAAGTATAATGATGACTTGTCAAATTTTTAAAGTTTTTATTAATTTTATTGCAATCACTTTGATATCTGTTCTTGACCAAGTCCCTTCTGGCTTGACTAATGTTTGGCATTCAGTGTGAAAACCAAAGTTGAAAAACAAATCCATTAAGCTAAGCTCTAAAGAATCTCCAATACGTTGCTGAAAATTTGATGCTTAAAATGAACTGATAGTGTGAATCTGATGTTTTATAACATTAATATGGTTTTAAGTAGCATTGTATGTACACATGCACAATTGATTACTTTGAAAAATACATGTGTGAAGGTTAGAAAGACAGGAGAAAAATGAATTTATGGCAATAAACTAAAAACCAATATTAAAACAATTTCATGCATGTATTTTTCAAAGTAATTAATTGTGCATGCGTACATGCAACACTTAAAACCAGATTAATGTTATAAAACATCATATTCACACTATCAATTCATTTTAAGCAACCCATTGAAGATTATTTAGAGCCCAGCTCAATGGATATGTTTTTGAACTTTGGTTTTCATCATGAAAGCCGATCATTGGTGAAGCCAGAGGGACTTGGTCAAGAACAGTTGCTTTATTTAGAAATATTTATTTTTAGAAATATTTAAAAATAATATTTAGAAATATTTATAGTTAGAAATATTGACCTTACATATGTTTATCAGGCTCACTAAAACAAGAGCAGGTGTCAAAGTGATTACAATAAAATAAATTAAAAATAAAAAGAACTTGACGAGTCATCATTATAAATTTTTTTGCACAGGTAGATACTAAAAAAGCACTTTTTTTCTGTCGAAAGTAACTGCAGCCCTATTTAGTTCTGAAAAGAATTACTTGCAAGATGGCTGGAGAAATATCATTTAACAGGGTTCGCGTTTACCCGCTATAGCGGGTTTTTTACGCAAATTCTTGTAGAACGGACGCAACATTCACGCCCTTTCGGGTCCCTGGGACCTAAAAATAATAGTTTATGCCAGAATAAAAAAAAATCCGATCAAAAAGTAATTTCGGACCCGTGTGAATCGAAAAACTCCAGAAAACTAGTGCTGATTTCATGCTGTATATAGTTGAACTTTTACAATCACGAAGAATAAAAGAAACCCATCCTTATCAGCTAACTCAATGACCCCCTATTGTGTTGGCCAGGCAATCCTAGTTCTAAGAAAGGGGTCGGACACAGCTGTGACTTGGACATGTCAATCACCCCCGCCCCCTGCCCTATTCTTAAAAGCCTCATGACATTGCACATGTTGTCCCATTGTCCTCCCATTCTTTTCTTGGAATTGAATAGTAAACATCATACAGGAACGAAATTTTCATAGTATTTTAGATCTTTTTGTTCGTTTTTCGTTAGCACGTGAAAAATAGGCTTAGTGAATTTTGGCACATTTTTACTGATTGAGCAGCTATCTTTTAGCATCCGTTTATGGTTAGTTATTTTTCTGATTATTTCCTAAATAGTCCCTAGTGCAAAGTCTACAGAGCTAAAATACAATGGTATTTTTCCCCTTGTCTTATTTTTGCCCCCCCCCCTCCCTCCCCGAAAAAAAACGGCAATTGAAACATATTTTCTGCTTGAAATTTAACTATGATTTTCCTCCGCAGAACATTTAGTTTCATTTTGCTTAGCATGTTTTACTTTATATTTCTGATTTGTTTACAGATTTTTTCAATAAACTAATCAACATAATTAAAAATATTCTTAAGACATAATTGTGCTTTCCCAACCACGAAGAGTTTTTTTTTCAAAACCTTTACACAAAAAATCAAATGCTGATTATAAGTCTTACGAAATAACAGAAGATTACAATCATGGATTTATCCTTGTTTTTATTTATTGCCAGAAAAACTTGCTTCTTTGATTACAGCTTCTTGTGCCATTGTGTTTGACAGTACTTACATCTAGGAATACATTGATGTCATGAATTCAAACATGTCCAATACCAGGAATTCAAATAAAAACCTTTTTATTTTGTGTCTTAATACGTCTAATATTAAACCCATGTTAAAAAAAATTAAAGGTGAAAATCTAAGTTATCTCCTTGTAGCATCATTGATTTTTTATGCATCAAATTTTGCGAAAAGTTGTCAATTTAGTACATGAAATCAATGGATTATTGTGCATTTTCAGATCAATTTTAAACAAATGTTTTTTCTAATATTAGTTAGCTGTGTCTAGTTACAAAAAAAAAATAATGACAGTTAAATTATACCTGCTAATTTTAAATTTTATTTATTTTTTAGTAAATTTTAGTTATTTATTTTTTGCAAAGAGTAGAAATAAGCAACATATTGTACAATTTTCTACATATTATCTCCAAATGGAGTGCATAATAGGCTGTGTCCTCCACCCCTTCTGAAGTGACCCTCAACATAATCAATCTTTTGTAGCCTGCTGTTTCAAAAAGGTTGTGCATCCCTGCCGTAAATATCATTAAACAGTCCTCTTTCAAGAAAAGTTCGGAAGTGGCAATGGAAAAAGCAAATTGATAAAGAAATGAGGACAGTATACTGGCTTGCCAAAGAGCTACAGGAACTTTTTGTCTCTAATTGAATTGAATTAATATTGATCTCAAAAACTTAAGGAAAAACTCCTTTATTAGTACTCATTCACCAAGTTCACTTATTTTCCATTCAAAAGTGGGCACACAATAAATAATTTTTTTCCTAAGGAAACATATATGTAATGCATTTACAACCTTTGTATTTTATTAATAATGTTATTTTATTCAAATATTTCGGGACTCAATTTTTTCATCAAAGGACTCACTTTTTTTTCATTAATGGGTCCATGGGACCCAGGTAGCAAATAGGTCAGCGCGAACACTGATTTAAGAAATGCAGATTAAATTTCACAACTTATGTTATTGGATGAAACATTTGTCATCTGTATGCAGCCTGAGGGAGAAAAAGGTCACAGATCCTTGACTTCAGTTATTTTAAATTCATTACTATTAGTTTAAAATGCCAAAGATGTTGTTTTGATCATAGCATATTTTTTACATGCAATTTCCCTATATCTGAATTAAAAAATTACCTTACCTTCAAATCTACAAGTAGCAGTCATCTGCTGATAAACTTTTAAAAGAGTTGTTTCCTCAGAACCGGTTCTTGAGAATTCTGATAAAATACACCGGAAGAATATCTTTGCCATCGCAGATGAAGATCTACAATTTAAAAAAAATGGAGTGAAAAGAAAGCCTTTGGATATAAATAAGCCTTGAAATTAAAACTATATTTTACATAAATACTATCTACAATGTAATGAGCAACATTTGGAGCTTTGAATTCCTACAATGTGTCCCTAATTTATTTATTTTACTTTGAGGTTTAAGAACAAAATGTTCAACTCACTTCTATAAAGTAATAAACACTGCATATATTAGAGGAAGTTTGCCTGATTCGGACATAGTCTTTAAGTAAGACCCCCCTTTTCTTCCCCACAGAGTTCTTCCAATAATTGGAATTTGTAATCCCAATATTTCAATACTTGACAAAAACTATCATACCAAAGAGTTTTCAGACCTTTGTACACCAATTATATTCTTTAAGATTAATTCTATTCATCAAGCTTAATACAAAAATCTCAACGGGCAATGCAGCACTAAGCCGTTACAGGTTGTCCATAAAAGAACTACAGAGAAGAAACATTTTACTGCAGTTTTAAAATCAGGTTAATGTTATCGTTTTGTACTCAAAGGATAATTTACAAAGAATTTAAATACTTGATAGATTTCAATGTGTGATCCATTCATGGCACAACACACACTTGAATGGTAATGAACCCAGGCCCGTCATTTAGGGGGGGGGGGCAGGGGGGTCAATTTCCCCCCGGACTTTGGGTAATCAATGTATTGGCATATTACTGGGTGTGGTTTTTGCCATTTTTTTTTTGTAAATTTTACATTGTGTATGCACCCTTCCCCCAAGCCTGGAAAATTTCGAAATGACGTCACTGAATGACCCACTTCCCATGGAGCATGACAGCATGAATGGAGCATTGCCTCCTGCACAAGTGATTAATCTTTGTCTGAGATGGTTTACATTCTAAATTTTCTCATTGTAAGAATTTCTTAATGTGTGACCCGTTAAAAAAAGTATCATGGAGTAAAATAAGGTAGGCCCTAAGAGAAAAGCTATGTCCTTCCAATACACTTGTAGCCAAATCAAGAAACCAATGCTCCCTCTATATCCAGTGTTAAAAAAACAAACCGAACCGGATATGCAAAAAGTTTGAGAAGCTACCGACTTCATCACAATTCATTGACCTGACATAACTCAAGCCCTTACGCTATGATTCCTCAAAATCCTAAACTTTATTGTGAATACCGTACGTTTTACAGGATGCGTTTGAATGCAGGCACAGCAGCGTAGCTAGGGGGCCCAGCGCCCGTGGCGAACATGAAAATTTGCGCCCCCAACCAGGAGGCCGCACTAATGGGAGGTGATTGTGACCTCCCAAAATGTCTTTACTCCAAAAATTTTGATTTATTTATTCAAAAAATTTGCGGATAATGTTGCAACCTTTCGTTTTCTTTTTATTTTTTTAAGCATTTTTAACGATGCTCAGTGTTTGCCCTCATGTTATGTGTGCATGATATGTCTGCTTGTTCGTATTATTGGGTAAAATTCAAATTTTATTTTTTACAAGTTTTTTGTGAAATTTGAGAATTTTTATCTTTCCAACAATTTTAGTTCTGGGCATTCCTACATTTCCCCATCATTTCACATAGATTCAAAAAACAAATAATTCTTGCAATTCGTTATTGAACAAAGTGTTTTTTTTCCCCACACAACAGCATTTATTTTGAATAGAATTTGTTTTTAAAACACTAGAAGAATGTATAAAATAAACATAATTATTGCATTTTAAATAAAATCAAAATATTGATTCTATTGTAATTAGGAAATCAAAGAAACTATAAAAAGCATAATTAATCTGAAATGGGCTTAATAAATATGACTCCTTGCATTACAGGCAAAATAAAAGTTCGCTATTTTAGGCCTTCGACTATTTTTTTATGAATAAACACTTTTATTCTAAGTATTTAAAATGTTCCAAAGACCCCACCGTTATTTAATACCAATATTACTCTATGAGGGGAGTTAGAAGAGGCAATTGTTTCATCCCTGGCTTTAAGAAAGTACCAGATTTGATTATAAGTATTATTATTAATTATAAGTACAGCATATACAAACATGGGCCAACAATAGGGAAGGTATTGGCTGGTACCACAACGACGGTGCTCGAACTGAGAATGATATTAAAAAAAAAACTGAGTAGCACTTATATTTGTGTATCGTTTTAACCCTTTCTGGACAACAATTTTTTTTTACCTAAGGAAACATTTTTTCCCTTCCAAATCTCAATCAAGGGCGACCATAGGAAGCACACCTACCTATTTTTTAAAGACTTACTGCTGCCGGCAGATGCGATTGTGCCAAAAACGTCACAATGTTCTATTGTGGAATAAATCACTTAGCAACTGAGGCAAAATGATTCTGGAGGTATGTGCCGAATTCGGCACACCTGACGTTAAAGGGTTAAAAAAGTGGCTCGTGCCCCTGAAGTAGCGTAGAGTACACGCATCGTCCCTCAACATTCACTTGGCGTTTCCTTGTTCAGTAATACATGAGAAAAAACTTACTTTTTATTTATTTTGACAGTAAAAAGAGCACAAAACATACTGCACTGGCGTGATTACAAATCGAGCTCAATCCCTCCCAATAATACTAAGAATAAAGAGCAAAGTAGTGCTATATATAGTTTAGAAAATAAAGCTCTTCATTAAAGTACATATAATATAGAAAAATTTCCTAAATACGAAATCGAAACTCAATAAAAAAAGATTTATTTATCACTTTTTTTAAAAACCTTCTAACCTTCTATACTGGGCCATCGAAGCACAAACAGCGTTTGAAAATGTTACTCATTCAAAATCGCGCCGCTGTACTTGTGTTACTCATTTTTAGAATCTTCATTAAATGTAGGCTCTTGGTGTCTTGGTACACATTTTTAAAATTGCAAAATTTGCAATAGTCGTCTTTTAGAAACCTCCAACTCCCATTATTGAGAAATAGTACATATTATTCTCTCTAGTTTTCGCCACAGAAAAATTGTTACCAACAGAGGAGTTATTTTCTGTCATCATAAAATTGCATTCCAAAAATCTGTATCCGAAATGTTTTCAACTAAAGCTCGCCGGTTTTTAAAATCGTAGAACGTTATTTCTGAAGTATAATATGCAGTTGATAAGTTGAAGTGAGAGATATCGTGAAAAACACGGCTGGAAAGAAGCGAATAGAAAAGGTTTGTTTCTATCTCTTTTAAGTGGATAAGACCGGTCGATTTCAGATCAGCCTATTATACAGACTCCAAACCCCCATATAACTAAATTCTATCCTGCCAGAAAGATTTAAGCTAATATCAGTATATCGAACCGAAATCTACCAAAGCAAAGCTGCACTTTTTGTATGGTTTGTCCTGTAGCGTAAGGGCGCAGTTTGCGCTGTTCGGGGTGTTTATCAAATTTTCATTTTTTAGTCTGTTTGGACTTGACCAAAAAAAAATTTTTTTTCATCGGTCAAAATGCCGCCCCCCTGGCTGCTGCGCCCGTGGCAAGAGCCACTCCTGCCAACCCCTAGCTACGCCACTGTGCAGGCAGAACATATCAGAAGAGAACAGGGTGTCTTTTTAAGATGGCAGCTTCACATTTGCAAACTAATTAGCAAACCAAGGGGGGAAATGGTTACAATTTAAAAATTTGATGTTTAAACAAAAATATTTCACAAGATAACAAAACAAAATAGTAATTTTATGAATGTTAATTTTCATGTTGAACTATAAAAATGCACTTACTTTATAGCAGAAATAAGAGGTGAAGAAAACATTTGTTGCAAAGCAAAATCAACATCTTGCATTCCAACGAGAGTTGCTTGACCTTTCTTTGGTGATTTTGCAACTTTAACTTTAGTTACTTCAGTGGCAAATCTACAAATATCTAAAGCTCGTCTAGCATCTCCTGATACAGCAGCTACCTTAAAATGCATTATAATAAAGTGTTAAGAGATGGTAGTTAATATTCACACATTAAGTGTGTATGATATTGTGGTTATGTAACTTAACATTATACAACTACGTTAAACAAAGATTTAAAAGTAAAATAAATCTTGAAAGATAAATAAAAAATTATAAGTTTTTAACATGGTGCATAGGCAATGTTCAACATTATGTATTTGGGTCATCTTTAACACAATATGTTGGCAATTCTAACATAAGATGGGGTACTCATCTGATGATACACGTTGAACTATTTCCAAACAAATAGAAAAGGTTTTAAATTGAAAAAACTTATGAAGGTATACATATAAAACAAGCCAAATAAAACAGAGGGGCTTAAATATGAAACTTTAAGTGGGAAGGGGGTGGAGGGTGAGTAGTAGGTTTCCCGATTCATGACATTGCTTTTAGTATTACTTTGAGATACAAATACACTAAACATTACATTCTACCACAAAAAAGAAGATACCAGAAGTAATTATACTTTACATACACAACTATTTCTAAAATTGAAAACTGTATGGAAATACAACCATGTTAAGTCACATAAAATTTTACCTAACTAACCACATGATGAGCAAAAACAAGCAATATTGTTAATATCAGTTTGTTAAATTATTAACTTAAGACTTCAATCTTATGCCTTATACAACATGCAACTTTAAACTGAATTCTTATATTTATAATATATCTTAGAATTAATTATCAGAAGTAACAAATCACATTATATAGATTCATAACTTCAAACAAGCCTATGTGAAATTTAATGCATGATTATAAAAAGCATCTAGTTTTGTTGGATTATTTTGAAAAAGCTATACTTCAAAGAAATACTTGACATGGTATTTAATTTTACAGCATACTTAAAAGAAATGTCTGATATTCTAATCATATTGAATATCAGCAACATAATAATACCATTTTAAATACACATTTAAAGTAGTACCTCAATGCATAATTTTATAATTTTAAAGGTGAAACATCTTAATCAATTAAGAGCATAAAAACTGAACCCAATTTTAGTTCTGTAATGTAACAAAACAAGGATTATTGCACCATTTGTACTTCTCAATGTAACTCTAGAAAACATTTTCATAGCAGACAATAAGATAAAAAATTGAAGTCATAAAATAAGAATTACTTTTCTAGCCACCAGCTGCACTGCATCAGGGTCAAATACTTTCAGTTCTTGAATACGAGTCATAATAATTTCTTGAAGCTGCCTGAAGTTATAAGGCTGAAAAGTCTTTCTAGTAAGTCCCTAATTATAAAAATGAAAGACACTTAATACATATACATGTTTTATGAATATGATATAAGTTGAAGCATTAAATAGACATTTGTTAGAAACTATCTATTAGTAACTAGAGAATGTTAGAATTATTCTATATAAAAGGAAATACACAAAAATAAGCGGTTTCAAAATATTTTATATCTGCTACTTTCCTTCTAATAAAGAAATTGTTTTTTCCCCATTCATTTTTTGTAATATTCTAATTTCAAAAATACTATCATGAATTTACAATTTATGATCGAATTTGAAAAACAATACCTAATTACTTTATTATGTTTTGATAAATAAAACATGTTTAGTAAATAGTATATTGTTATATGGTTTTTAATTATTTAATTACATTTAACAGCTCTAAAAACCTATGGAAAAATAAATATTTAAAATACCACATAAGTCGAATATTTAACAATGTTAATACAATGAGCGTTTGAGCATAAATTTTCTCAAACTGATGCCATTAAAAAGATTTTGAAGTTCATAGTGTGACTAATAAAACTTGAATGCCATATGGTTGTATTGTTGCTTCTTATTTCTGACACTGATTTCATTTTATTTTCTGTGTGTCTGTGCGGTAACAGTAGAGTTACCTTATTAGCTGTGAGCCTACCTTTAACTTATTCTAAGCCTCCCTACAGAGGCACGTCCCATAGATTGGAGACCACCAATATGGAAACAACAAAAAATATTTAAACAAGCTAACTTAAAAAAAAAGACTTCAAAAACTAGGTTATAACTAACAAATAACTTAATTACCAGTCTGCTTGCAATACGGTTCATCATCATCCGTTCAGGAAGATCCATAGTATTGGCTATAGCAAGAACAATAAGTTTGGAATGCTTCTTTGTTGGCCAGTCAAAAATGTTGTACATAACAGTCTGTTTCCTGGTCCATAAACGATCTAACTCATCCACAAGCAGTATGACAGCATCTTTTTTAGGCCCTGGTTCAGTGAAATGTTTCTCAAGAAGACTGGCTGCTTGCTGAGGGGCAATAGTTTTCCCTGTTAAAGACTGAAAAATAATAGATAATCGATAGAATAAAAATTAACCATAGTGAATTTGTATCAATATCATATAATTTTCCTGCATGAATAATGTAAATGCACATTAGAACAATTGTTATGCTACAGATAAAATAGCAATATGCATGAAGAGAGAGAGAAAGAGTTCAAACTACAAATATTAATTAAAAACATAATTGTACTATTTTGCATATTAGTAATAAATTACGAGTAAAGTATTAAATTCAAAACAAAAAGAGAAAGTAATGAAATTATTTTGAAAGTTAAAATTAAATAAAACTACTTCTTTACGATGACAAGTAGGTAAAAATTGGTTTTAAAAACAGAAAATGATTGAAACAACTTTTAGGAGCTTTGTGGTTTAAAGCAATTTTATTAATTTAAATACAAATGCTATTACTTTTTGACTGTAATGGATCAATTTTGAATTTCTACACTTTGTATTAAAATGTATAGTTATGTTAAATATTTTAAACTGCATTAAAGTTTCAACACACATTACTAATATTATCAAGTAGTCATGTTATATTCAGATAGCTAGGAAACTTATTACAAACTTTTTTTTTTTGAGAAAATGCTTATATAAACACTTTAACTTAAACACTTTAACTTAAATACTTTAACCAAACACTTTAACTTAACACTTTAGCCAAACACTTAATCTACCTAACGAATGAAGAAAATACTACTGCATGTACAAGGCATTGCACAGGGCAAACTTAAAAAAAAAAAGTTTCATTTATTTTGAATACATATAGTCTATTGCATCGAAAATGCCGAAAAATATGCTTTACACTCTAGGGATTATTTGCAGCCAATATTAATCCAATAGTAAGGAGTAGGGTCCTTATTGCTTCAACTAAATATTTCTTGGGGCCCAACATTTTATACAAGTTTAACAATGACTGATCCTGGTTCAGTGGGGACCTTTGGTTCATTTATTACAAAGTGGCACTATGAAGTGGCTGTTTCACAAAAATAACTACTGCAACCACAGAAACAGTAAACAAAACTTATAGAAAAAGTTTTGGTACCTTAAATATGTGTACATAACATTGATAAGGATCAGTCATCCACATCCCATTGACCTCAACAAATGAAAACATTGGAATTTCGTCAGTTTCTTTCTCTTCCTCAAGATTTCTCACCACTTCATGAACTGTAGCAGTTTTCCCAGTTCCAGGTACACCTGATATGTACATACACCTAGGGAAATAATGTTAACTATTGAATGATTAAGTATGCATTATGCACATAAACATTCTAAAAACCAGAAATTATGCAAAAGTTAGAATAGTAACTAAGCATCAAAAGGTCAGGTGCTGATTTTTATTATTTAAAGGTCATATAAACTTAAAAAATATTTCATAACTGTAAAAGAAGACAGTAATTTAATCTATATAGCCAGAGGAAGATGAACAGATGATTTGATTGATGAAACAGATTTAATTTTTTAATAATGAGTTAGCAACAATGTGCATTATTACTTGACTCATTTCTGTAAACTAGAAAAGGAAACCCACGAATATGAAAACTAGTTTTAGTCAATAGAAGCAGAAATCTTGTAAGACTCGACTGCAGTAAGAAATTCAAAAGTTAATATGCACGACAAAATCTTTCGTGCCAGTTAATGACAAAATGTAAATAACTCCACTCTTTTCTTTACTCCAGAGTGCTTTTAACAGATTCATATATTGGGACTAATTACAATGTTTGTGTAATATCTAAACAAATACAAGTTAAAAATATACTTCAATTACGTCAATGTCGTAGCATTTTTTTAAAGGAAAGACATCTCTTACTGTTGGTTGGTAATATTTTTAAAACAAACTTTTCATTAAAGCAATTCATATCACAAACCACTTTTTTTTGCAAAGCATTTTTTAATTTAAGTATTTTATGCGCTAGAATTCTTTTTATTTAAATTTAGTACAACAGCTCAACCTTAAACTTTATTTCGGTTGAGATTTTTTTTTTTTAGAAAAAGGGAAGTGGGAAAATTAATTTTTCAATAATGATACATGTTGGTTTCACTAAGGTTATATGAGTAGAACTTGCGCAGTTACGGTATAAATAAAGCAATAGATGTGTAAGAACACTAGATCAAATTCTCATTGTATAGGTTTTTAAAATAGCCTAAAACACTTATTTTTCTTACAAAGTATTTCACATTGATTTGAAATATTTGCCAAGTTATTTTTTCACTTAACAGAACAGAATCACTTTCTACTGCTTGTGTTATAAAGACAATTAAATCAGAGTCAAATATTAATTTGAATTTAAAAAAAAAACAACAACAGTAAAGTAAAGAAAAGATGCACAGTAAAAAGTCATCAGAAATATTATACCGTGCTGTAGTACATTGATATTTCACTTGAAAACTATACATGAAAAAAAAAGAAGAAAAATAGCCATGCATGTCAAAAAGTATTATACCCTCCAGTTTGAGCACACAAGCATCCTTTAACAAATGTGTAAATATCACAGTATTCTTCTTCCCGACAAGGCAATGACTGTGGCACAGCAGATACATGAAGCCTATGAGAGAGAGAACACAAATTACACTCAAAAAAAAAAAAAAAAAACAACATAGTTATATAAAATGCAAAGAATAAATCAAATTGATTGACTGATTAATTTATTTTCTGTGTTAGTACTATAGCACTGTTCAAAGGAATTTTTGCAGAGGGGAATTGCTAAACGCATGTCTTTATAATGTTTTCCCTTAACTACAATTTAGTTAGATGTTGCTCCAATTTTGCGAAATTAAGCTGGGAATGAAATCCAAGGAAGTTATTGTGCATCGCAATTTTTGGAATGACTGGAGCAAACATAACTACATCTTTACAATTTTCACCCACCTGAAATGCATACAAATACAGTACATATCTATCGATGCCATTAAACTCTGGGCTAATATGCTGTGAGAGAAAAAATGTTTAAAATAAGAATAATTTGCTTACACTAAATGAAGGATTTTAAAAAGTCATCAAAGAATACCATACACTAAAGAAAACCCAATGTAAAACAAACTAAATGTACTACCTTTCAATTTTGAGTATAATTTTAATTCTTAAAAAAAAATGCTAACTGCCACACTCATTAATGAAGAAATCTGGGTCAGGACAGCAGGGCAGGAAAGGTAGTAGAGGACAACTTAAAAAAAAAAAAACCTATTTAAACCAAATCCATAAAAGTTTTTGCTGTGGAATATTTACTTACATTAATGACAAGAGACAGAAATTACAAGCAAAATTAATGTTTTAGTTTAATAACCCATTTAAAACACGCCACTGATGACTGACAAGGCCTGAACAGAACGTTTAGTGTCTGTTACCAGTGACTGACTTCACTGGTAACAAACACTGAATTTGCCACCAGTTAATCTTTACAACCATCAATGACTTGTGAATTTAAAATTCATACTTTCACTCTGTTTAAAACATTAAATAAGCTTCTTTATTATAATTTTTATAACATGTTGCTGGTTTATCACACACTATCATTTCAAGCCTGATTTTCAGAGTTCTACAAAATTAAGCATTCATTAATTAAATAATGTATATGCTTTTTCTAAAATAGCTCCCTCATGTCAATTTTTGACAGCTGTCCCACTTTGTTTCCATGAAGCTAATTTAAAGCAAAATGAATAATGATACACTTACCTCTGGCGGGATTCTTCCAGAATATTTTGAGGTGTTTTTAGAGGAGTCTTTCTTTCTGGTATATTCAAATTTTTATCTCTTTTTCTCTATAAAGTTTGAATATTATATTAAAAGTAAAGAATGTCACATATAATGCACAAAAGCTAGTTATTACAATCAGTAGCGAACCTATGAGGTCCAGTACTTGTGGCACTTAAAAAATTGCATCCCCCTGTTCTGAAAGGAGGTCCCGAGAGGTTATTGTGACCTCCCAAAAAATTTCCTTATTTGGGAAATTCAACAGACAATATTGCAACTTCGATATCCTTTTTGAATGTTTTTAATGATGCTCAATTTTCTTTCTCATTAGATGTTACGTATGTATGTGAACTTGCTAATATTTTATCCTTTGGTAAAATTAGAATTTCATTCAACAAATGGAAATTTCCCCCTTCCCAAAAATTTTAGTTTGGAGCACCTCTGCCTCTGCCTATCATTTCATAGAAATTTAATAAAAGGAATACCCAGGTAGCACAAAAAATGTTTAAACGTTTTATAAATGTTTTTAATCCGTTGAAACAACGTTAATAACCATTTTACAACCTTTAAAAAACGAAGTGTGCTACTTGAGTAATACTTGCAACTTGTTACAAAATGTAATGTTTTATTTATTTATTTATTTTTATTAAATTAAGCAGTGTTTCATTTCCACATCTATCTTGTGTTTGTACCAGTTTCTTTCTTTTTTTTTTTTTAATATTTTTCTATCACTAGTATAATTTTCTGGTATATACATATATTTTTTCTTTTTTTTGGGTGGGGGGGATCAATATATCTATACATTTTTCCTTAGTAACACCCCCCCCCCCCTTTTTAAATCGGTAAAAATGCAAGCTCTCAGGGCTGCTGTGCCTGTGGCAAGAGCCACTTTCCTGCCAATCCCTAGGTAAGTCACTGATTACAAGTAATAACTATAAAGGTGTAGTAATCCACATAAATAAAACAAAGAATATGTATGTTTATGTGTGTTTGTGTACCTTATACAAACCCACAGTTTATGTCGGATCTGGACGAAATTTGGCAGGGAGATACTTGGGCACCCGGGAAGGATCATAGGGTGGTTTTTGAGCGGGAAAAAAGTACTGATCCGCTCAAATTTCAAATAAAGGACTTCAAAATGGCTCTCTCTAGCGAAATACCCATTGAATCTTCTCAATTTTGGCCTCATTTGAAAGAACGCAAAAAATACATTTTAGGAAAGTTTCCTTTCGAAGGTTTTCAAAACCACTAATTGATATCTCCACCCTGAAGAAAGATATGGGCATTTGAAAATATCTATTTTAAATTGGATTCATAAAAATCGTCTGCATGAGCGTGAAAGAAATGAAATAGGGTGAAATAAATTATTAATGAGAAAAAGGTATTGCCGTTTTTTTTCTTGAACATAAACAAACAAAATTTTTGCTTTTGCTTTAGTCTTTTCCTGTAACGGATGGATGGAAAAAAATTTTTGGCGATTGATTAATTTTTTGTATTGCGTTCTAGCAAATTATTGACTTTAATTTAATCAGGACTATTGAGACACACGCGTCACTTGACATGACATCTTTCCTCACGATAGATCCCGTGCAGAGCCAGGCTAAGTAGTAAATAAAAAAACAAATAAAGTAACAAATAAAAAAGGTACTAAAACATTTTTTTTTTCTTTTCATATTCTTAACCGTTAATACTATGAAATGAAATAAAAGCAGAAACTCTCAACAATGAAGCCGCTGTCAATAAAAATTAACTGGAGAGGGAGAAGTCCTGCTAGTCTAGCAAGCTGTTACATGACTCTTCTTTATAAATATATTAGCATTTTAAAACACCACTTAAATCTTATTTTAAAATTAACCTATAATATTGATTTTTCTGGCTGGTTATATGACATTTTTGAAAGACATGGCAATATGTGCAGATAAGCTTTACTTATTTAATTAAAAAAAAAAAAACTTTTCTAACTGACACAATGAAGCTAAAAATTATTACTTAGTACATTTTGAAAAAGCTGTGATGCTATAGCTACCACAGCTGCACCAAAAAAAAAAAATATGTTATAGAATAAGTTTACTTTAAAAAACATCATATTGCTCTCTTATTTTCTTCACTGAATCTAGGGTAAAATATTCAACATTATCTACAAGGATCAAAACCTACAGGATAAAAATAATAATATTTTTAATTCAAAGAGAAAAAAATGACTTAACTAATTTTATTTGGTGGAACTATTAATTTCTTAACCTGATTTTGTTTCTTGAAAATAAAATGCAAGCAGTATGTTGTTAGGTTTACAATAGTTAAAATATATTTACCACTGAAGAAGGCCTCTTTAGACTTTGTCTTGATCTAGACTTTTTCTTATCTATGGACTCAGAATCGGTGATGGAATCATCTGATGAAGAGTCAATCGGACGAAAAGCATCCTCATCACTATCTGAATCATCCAATGAAAGTAATTTGGAAAACTTATCACTTAGTTTTGGGCTTGCAAAAGCATTACATTCCCTGAAACAAAAATAAGTATTTTAAATGTTTTGCCATTGGTATTAAAACACATGTGAAATATACAGCATTTAATTTTTTAACTAAACGCATAATTTCCTTTTTTTTTTTTTTGTAGGACATCAAATTAAAAAAGTAATGCAAAGGAGTCGAAAGAAAGTCAATACAGAAAGGGTTTCTGATATGGATTGGTACTGATTATATTTGGGTATCAAATAGGTTAAGTTTGGAATACTTCCTTGTTAAGTACGATACTCATATTTTAAATAGAAAGAAAGAAAGAAAAACAAAATATGGTGTATTGGCAAATATTCCAATACGTAAAGATGCTGATTAACATTTGGGCTAACTGCTTTTATGAGCATTCCTTGTTATGCATGACTGGTCATTAATAAAAAGAAATGCATGAATTCAAATGAAACTTGGCAAGAACCCTAATTTCACAGTTTTTGATTGTGTTCAGAGAACAATCTCTCTGAGACAGAAACCAAAAATGACAGTTCAGGATAGGAGGAATTTACTTATAACCAAGGCTCAATTTGCATGGGCACTTAATCTACGAAGTTCCACGCGACTTTTGTTATAAATAAAATCAAATGTGATCATGCATTAAAATAATAATAATAACAACATTAACAATAATAAAGGGTAACAACAGAGATTATGACTCTTCTTAATTATTCCATTTGGCTTATTATAGATATAGCATTCATGGAACAATGTGATATTTTTTTACAAACACTATAATTTAAATGTAATTTAAATCAAAAATAATTTTTCCAAACAACTTAAATTTCTATTTGAACCACAACGAATAAAAAGAGATGATACTTAATAAAAAAGCTTTTTTTACCTTTTTTCTTCATAATAATTCACAGACTTCACTTTTCTACCAGATCGTGTCACATTATATTCATTTCCTAACAAATCATCACTTATTGAAGCTTTAAAAATCTTCTTAGGGGAGGGACCTGGTGACTCATTCTTTTTTTTATTTGGTGTAAATAATTTAGTAGATGCCGTTTTAACTGTTTTTAGTCTTGATTTGGGTGTACATATTTTACTAGAATATGTACCATTAGGTTTTGCTTCTTTCTTTGGTGTACATAATTTGCTCGATTCCTCTACAGGTTCAGCAAAATCTTTACTAACTGATACAGTTTTTCGTCTCGGTCTTGCTTGCCTTTTACTCGAGGGTGTCTCTAATTTTTCCTTCTTAGACTTTGGAGTAGAAATTACACCATTTAATTTTGGCAGTCTACTAGGTGATTTTAAACAGTCGTTTGAAGCATTGTTTCTACAAGGCTTTTCTCTATGATTTGATTTGCTTGAAGGAGAATTCAAAGAAATACCATTCATAAACTTGGCAGTAATAGATTCCACTGATTCAGTTTTTGAATCAGCAATTAGTATTCTTGCACCATTATGTTGGTTTTCAAGAACTCTTCTGTCTAATTTTCTAATTAGGACTTTAGGATGTAACGGTGTACCCGACGGAGTAGCACAGTACAGCTCTTTTTCCTTCGTAGGTGTGCCTATCAGAAACAGAAATAAATATTTAAAAAACATTAAAAATTTTGCTTTGAGAAATGATTACTTCTACCATTTTTAGAGTATCCTACATTCATAGAAATCAATGTAGTTACTGAAAGATAAATATTACTACAGTACAGACTAGCTTACGGTTTTTAGGAAACTAGTAAAAGAAATTACCAAGTTTTGAAAAAACATATTTAAGTATATGTCCTCCTAATTTGAGATGAAAAATATGGGGTAAAAAAGGAACACCTTACAGCCTTTTTTTTTTTCTTTTTTAGAAATAAATATTTTAAAAGGAATATGGAATGTAAGAAACATGTTTATACTTGGAAACGAATTATTTTCATATTTGTTTATAAAAAGTTTTGAATTTTTGATTGAGATTTTTTGAACAGAAAACACTCCAGTGATACTGGTCAGGTTGTTCGCATATTTTTTATGTCTTAGTACAAAATAAACTTTTCCTTCTTTTTTTTAAATAAGACTACTTTTATAACTAGGCTTCCCAAACTTTATGGCCATTGGACCCCTTTCAAAGACCAATATTTATTGCAGACCCCTTTCAAAAGAAGCACTTTTGGGCAGTTCATAAATGATGTTGCAATTTTTTCCAACATGTTACCCCCCCCCCCCCCCAGCAGGGCAGAACAGTTCCAGGAAATTTTTAAAGTATAGAAGCTTGGACTCACTATCAACTGATTTCCATCCATTCATAGGCTTAATTTTTTCGATCATAGGCCTTGACGTTCTGGCACCTTTCGATTCAGAATGTGTGTTTTCGGGTTCACTAATACATCCAGCTTCTAAATTCATAAGAGGAATCACTTTTTTGCTTGTAAACTTATAGCGGCAGTAGAAAGTAGGAACATCATTGTTCTCAAACTTAGAAGTCAACAGCTCAATATTTGTGTCAACAGGCAAGAAGAGAACCTGAAAAACAATTTGTAACAATTTAAATAATGTACTGAGAAGTATAATTTGAATGTAAACATGGAAGAAAAAACATACACAACATTTTGATGATGCTGAAACAATAAAAATAAGAAAAAAATAATAAGCAGCAGCAGAAAACCGAATGTTTAAGATTTTTGGAGTACATTTTGAGAATTTAGGGGGCAAGCACATGTCTAGAGCTTTGTCTAAAGTTACATGAATGCTAAATCAGAAGTATTAACACTTAACTACATTAATTAATATTAATCCCATTAAAATTATTAAAATATAATTATCTTTAAAAATAATGAATTTATTATAAGCAACCATGGTGCAGGAATTTCAAAGCAAAAAAGGTCCGATCATTGGGTTGTCATGTTTTGAAGTTTCCACAACTACGTGATTCTGAACACTGAACAAATTGTAAAATAATATTAGCAGGGACCGCGCTAAGCATTCGCCATCTCGCCAAATGCGATAAAATCGAAAATTCGTCGAAAGAAATTCTAATGTGGCTAAACTGTTGGCGAACGAAAATTCTCTGAAATCTTCACTGGAGGAGAAAAATTACATGTATTGTATTACGGAAGAAAAATAATTTCAATTCTTTGACTAAAACTTTTGAAATTTGGCTAAGACTTTTAAAGTTTAGCTAATTTACTGGATAACAACTTAAAACTGTTAGCGCGGTCCCTGATTAGATATGTGTTTTAGTATTACAAATAAGTTCTTTGTCTTTTGGTTAGGGTTGAGTGATACATCCTAATAGTTATACTTATCAATACACTCAAACCTGTTTTTATGCAATATATGAACATTTCAATCAAATTGGAACATAACTGATGAAGTCGTCAGTAAAAGAAGAGCAAGGTAATAATCTTTATGTGGAAAAACAATTTTGAAGCTGTTATAGAAGGGCACCTTAGTAGCAGAAACAGCCAAATGTTGAAATGTTTGTCACAGATACTTAAGAAAGTCAGCAGACTATTTCTTACTTGGGGGGCGGGGGAGGAAAAAAAACTAAAATTTTTTGAAGAAAAAGAAATTGAACTTCAGCAGATGAGGATTTGTACCGCATTTTCTGGGATAGAATCCACAGGTAGCAGGTAATAGTAATTTTAAGTTTAGAATATTATTTTTAACTATTTCTTGGGGACAATTTAGATTTTACGGAACAAATCTGACTTACCCCCCTCTTGGCGACTTTTTTCTGTTGGCGCCAAAAGAGCATCGCCAAGCCCTCGATGTACGGCAAAAAACATCGTACAACGTTCTTAGCGATGCGCTTTTGACGCCAACTGGAAAAATTCAGATTAACATAATACATAAATTCAAATTTCAGATTAACATATAAATATTAACACAATGCATCATTAAAAAGTATTTTTTAGTTCACTTACCTTTTTTTGTTTTCCACTTCCGCGCGATTATAATAAGTGGTGCAGGTATGTTTTGCTCTTAGGAAAATAATTCAATTTTATTTGCTCAAAAACCTTTTTTTATAAATTTGAAAAATCCTGAAAATTTTTTTTATTGAAGATTTTTATTTTTTATTTCAAAATCTTGCCAATTAATACCCCTGACTATATCGATAAATTTATTAAACATATCCTCATTTCGTATTTCAATTTTTTTTAAATAAATAATAAGCTAGATAACATTTAAACCCTCCTAAACGATTGTACGTTGGTAATGTGCTTTTAACGTGTCTCCATGCCGATTCTATTGTGTTTGTGTGGCAGCCTGTATCTGGATCCACAAAATTAAGTTTATGATTTACAGAAAAATGCTTAAAACCATCCGCCCCTAACCTGTCATATGCTTTCCATTTATCAGAATGTACAGTTGTACCCGGCACAATCCACTGCTCTATTATCGGAATCAATGTCTCCCTCGTCCTATCACCAACAGCTACTAAAAACATTTTACCAGAACCCCTTTCGATTCCCACAAAAACCCATTGGCCTTCAACTGCGTGCCCTCTATTATATTTGCGTTTTCCGAATTTCGATTCGTCGATTTCAACAATTTTATCAACCCCCCCTATTTTTTCAGAATGTAACTCTATGTAATTTACTATCTCTTCATTAATGTAATTTCGCCAATCCGTTAAAGTTTGTGATGCAAAAAAATACTGTTTTTCAATGTCCGCTGTTTTAGTTCCTATAATGATTTCATAAGTTAAAAAAAATATTTCGTCCAATTTCAATTTGCTTAGTGTAAACCATGAGCCCCATCTAATGCTTGTTTCTTTCCCACAAACTTTCCCATCTACTACTTTTCGACATACAAAAACATACCCGTCTGAAGTATTCTTTTTGTTTTTTATTTTCATTAAAGAATTGCATCGGGTACAAAATATCTCAGATTTTAATAATCCTACTTCCCTCAAAAATTCTATAAAAATATCTTTATTTTCAATTAATTTAAATATAAAAAACCTATTTGCTACCCCCGTACGTCCAAAAGTTGAACGACCCCCCGAAAAAGAAATTGATGATTCATTCAAAAATTTAACTTGATACTTTTCAACTACACTATAAACAGAACTCATTTTGGTTACCTTTTATATTAAATAGAAAATTAATTTCACTAAAAACAAGAACACTCTAAAATAAAGTTTGATTTGAAACTTTATATTAGAGTGTTCAAGTTTTTATTGAGTTAAAATCTTCCTAAGATCAAAACATACCTGCACCTTCCTTCACCGCGGACGGACACGTGCGAAAGACTTACTGTTAGACAAATGCATTAGTTAATCTCACTCCTTACCTTAATTTTATCTTGTTTCGTTTAAAGAACTAAACTTGTATCAAACATTGCTTATGTAACTCCTACTATCAACTGACTTGAGTGCATCGTTCGGAACTGGGATTCCCGTGCACGTGTAGTAGGCGGGGCTAGTTCATGACGCACCAGCGGTGTTGACTCGTCATGTGCCAGCAGAACCAATCAGTGATGACACGTGTGTAGGGCGTTGCTGTGTGTCACGTGTTTTACGTCGTTTCTATATGCAAATGTAGCAGGGTATAAAATTGAAGATTCGACTTTCGATCTTCACTTGCTTTTTCGATCGGCCACATTGCGTGTGTCGCATTTTTGAGTTTGTTTCCCCGCTGGAAAGGGGTAAACTCTTTTACTTTTTCGGAGCAATGCTCATTTTTATAATGTAAAAATCAACTTTAAAGTTTACCGGTGATATTTTCCCGGATGTTAGGTCATAATTAAATGTTTTACTAGTTAAATTGATCGTTGGTCATCGCTTCAAAACTTCGTTGATGTTTATGGGAAAATAAAGATAAGTTTTGTTTTTTAAAATGAACTTAGTCATCCTTTCGTATCATTAACTCTGCTGTTAATTATAAGAAATGGGTTTATCCCATTATTAAAGGTCATGGGCAAATATCTAACAGCCATGTTCCCACTACGTCCCCATAAGCCCGAAGTTAAGAAGACGTCTTTGCCCCGATGCTGGCGATAGCATCCGACGGGGGGGCCAACATTCGATTTTTTTTTGGAACCTTCTTTCTGCAATCAACTAAGATAGTATAACGATGGCTTTTTCAACGATAAGCGTGGAAAAATTAAAAGAAGATAATTATCCTGAATGGTCATTGGACATGATGTACCTACTGATGGAGAGAAACCTGTGGACGATCGTCAATGGAAAAGAAAAAGCTCCGACAATCACGGCCAAAGAAGGAGAAGAAAAGGATATCAAGGAATATGATAAAAGAAAACGATCTGCCCTCTCTCTAATATATCTTCACATCGATTCCAAGTACAGAAAACTGATGGGGAAAACAGAAGATCCAGCTGAAGCATGGACACTTTTGAAGAATCACTATATACCTCATAATAGGTGCATGGAAATGCATACCTTCACAGAATTTATGTCCTGCAGAAGGGAAGAAAACGAGAAGATCAATTTGTTTGCAGCTCGTCTAAAAGACATTTTTGAAAGGATCATCGCCTTCGATGAGAAGGGAATATCCGAAAAATTCCTATGTTATCAACTACTTCTACACCTGCCCGACAAATTTGACATGGTTTGCCAGAATATCTTGAGACAAAAAGATGAAGACTTCAAGTATGAGAAGATCGTGAGCGATCTCGTGGCTGAAGAAAACCGACTTTTCCTGAAAGAAAAGGATTCCGAAGAAATTGTAGCCAAGTCCTCCTTTGTGAAAAGCAAGAAACATTGGAAGAAGAGAGTGAAGTGTCATCATTGTGGAAAGCTGGGTCATCTAAAGAGGAATTGCTGGTCGTGGAAAAGTGACCAAGGTATCCAGAGCAAAGAAGATTCATCCAGGAATAGCAGCCCATCACGATTTCAACAACACCAGAGAGGAAGATCCGACTGGAAGTCCCCAAGAAAAAACGAGAAGAGGTCGGGATCACCTTCTACAGAACGTTGTAAGTACTTTTGTTCCTTTATTTGTGAGGCTAATCTGGTGAACTTTAAGGATGATAACCTTTGGATTTACGACACGGCAGCAAGTAATCACTTTATCAAGGACAAAAGAGATATCATAAATTTTGTACCATTAAAGGATAAAGAGTTGGCTGTAGCAGTCCAAGGAAAGAAATTCCCGATTGAGGGGAAAGGACAGGTTCTACTAAAATTTAATAATTACAAAATTTTGCTGGAAGATGTAATGTACTCACCTAATCTAAGAAGAAATTTATTGTCAGGTCCAAAATTTGATATGGGGGGTGCAACTATTAAAGGAGGTAAAGGTGTAATAGAAATTTCAGGAAGAAAAGGTACTATAATAGCTAAACTCAAAAATGGAGTCTATGTAGTAAAACCTGATAAATCTAGTCAAAATTCGAGCATTAATTGTCAAAATGTTAATCCTAAGTGTCAGAAAAATTCTAGTCATTTTGTAAAAATTGAAACTTCTAATACAGAAATTCCCACAGTAGAAAAACTTGAGAATTGGCACAAGAAATTTGCTCATGTTAATACAGAAAGTATTAAAAGAACTTGTGATTTGCAAAGTGTTAGGGGAATGCCTAATCTTAAAAATGCCAAAATTCATTGTGAAAGTTGTAAACTAGGGAAGCTTAGAAGAGTTTCTTTTAAACCAATAAATAGAATTAGATCTAATTCTCCAGGAGAATTACTTCATTGTGACACATGGGGACCCTGTAACTATAAGGGAAGAAACGGGGAAAGGTATTTTTTGTCAATTATTGACGATTTTTCTAGGAAAACTTCACTTTACCCAATGAGGGATAAAACCCAAGTTGCTAAAATATTAATCCGGCATATTATAAGATCAGAGAGATTTCTTGATAGAAAAGTAAAATTTGTCCGTACCGATAATGGTAAAGAATTTGATAATCAAACTTTTAGGGATTTTTGTCAAAAATCAGGAATCCATCACGAATTTACTAATACGTTTAGCCCAGAAATGAATGGGGTTATTGAAGTGTACAATCGTACAGTGGCAGACGGTGCCAGGGTTCTATTGGAAGAAAGCGGTCTTGATAAAAGTTTTTGGCCAGATGCCATGCTTCATTTTACCTACACCTGGAACCGGGTATGTCATACTGACCAAAACAAAACTCCATTTGAATTATATGGAGGCAAAGTTCCTTCTGTGAAACATCTAAAACCTTTTGGGGTGTTGGGGTATGTTTTTATACCCAAACAACATAGAAATAAATTAGATGCAAAATCAAAAAGGGGGATACTTATTGGTTACGCTTTCAAAACTAAGGGATATCGTATTTGGTTTCCTGATAATGACAAAATCACTGAAACTATTAATGTTTCGTTTAAAGAAAATTGTTTCTATAAAACTGAATTTCCTAATAAGAGCAGTGGAGCAGTGTTGGGCCACATCACTTGGTCTGAAACCCTCGATTCAGATAATGAATCTGGTGATAAAGTGATTCATCTCCAAATTCCGGAATTACCGGAAGTTCCAGTAGAAAGTGAGATTGAAAGTGAATCAGAGGGGGAAGATAAAACTTTATCAGATGCTTCATCAGACGAAGAAAACGGGAAAATACTGCGGGAAGTAATTTGGGAAAGAAAAGTTGTACCGCGAAAAGACGGGACTAGAAATGATATTTACTTTTACGAAAAGCATAAAAATACCAGATTGAGGTCATTGAATGATGTCAAAAATTATTGTAACAAAAATGATATTGTATATAATGCTCAATTGTTCAGTTTTAAAGGTTCTGATCAGTATGAAGGTGATATTCCTAAGGGGGGACAAGTTTTAAATGCAGATTATACACAAGCATGACTAGACTCTGATATTGTAATTCCAAACACGTATAAACAAGCTATGAAATCTAAAGAAAGTGCTGAATGGCTTGCAGCGATGCAAAATGAGATTTCGACGATGGAAGATCGTCAGGTTTGGGATTTAGCAGTCCATGAAGGAAATATCGAACCAGTGAAATCCAGGTGGGTTTATACTGTGAAAAAGGATGAATTGGGTCAAATTGCTAAATATAAAGCACGATTATGTGCAGTAGGAAGCTCTCAAGTAAAATATCAATCCTATAATGACACATACAGCCCAGTCATTAATTTCAGTATAATTCGATTTTTCTTTACATTGCTAGTTGTTGTGCAAAAATGGAAGCATATTCAATGTGATGTTCGTAGTGCGTATCTGTATGCCCCTATTGATCAACCTATTTTTATGTGTCAACCTCCCGGATTTATTATTAAAGGTAAAGAAAACCTGTATTGTAAATTAAAAAGAGCAATCTATGGTCTACATCAAAGCGGAAGATTATGGTATCTTGAAATTGATAATGTTTTAATTAAATTAGGGTTTAACAAATTGTCAGGTTGTAATTGTGTATATGTTTTTAACTCTAAAGTGATTTTATTATTGTACGTTGATGACATTGTTCTATTTGGTAAATGTGATAATGATTTAGAGAAAACTTTAAGTATTCTGAAAAAGCATTTTGACTTAAAAGTGTTGGGAAAAACCAGAAAATTACTTGGTGTGGAATTTGAGGAAACGGGGGAATTTTTGAAAATTCACCAAACTAGCTACATTCTAGAAATTTGTGAAAGATTCAAGAATTTTAAATTCCCGTTTTCGTCACTTCCCATAAGTAAAGGTACTGTTTATTCCACCTTAAATTGTCCACAAACCGAATGTGAAATTAAAGAAATGTCAAAAATACCTTACAGAAACCTTTTAGGTTGCCTTTCATTTTTAGCTAATCGTACTAGACCAGACATAAGTTACGCCGTAAATATTTTCAGTCAATTTCAAAATAATCCCGGATTAGATCATTGGAATGGATTATTAAAACTCTTAGGATATGTAGCAAACACTAGTCATTTAAAATTGAATTTAAGGTGTAATAAAATACAATTGGTAGTTTACTCTGACGCTGATTTCGCGTCAAACCGAGATGACAGAACTTCTTTGGGAGGCCAATTAGTGTTGTTAGATAACGCTCCTATCGCTTGGCGTACTTTTAAAGAAAAGAGTGTTAGCCTCTCAACGATGGAGTCGGAATTTGTGGCTATGACTGAAGCTGTAAAAGAAATCTCTTGGTTTGATCGTATTTTATCAGAATGTGTTAAAATGAGTATTATTACTGAAAATGTTGTAAAATCTTTATTACTAGTGGATAATCAGGCTACTATCGATTTTGTTAAGTCGCCAATAGAAAATTATAGAACTAAACATATAGATGTTAAGTTATTTTTTGTTCGTGACTTAATAAATAAAGATTTTTTTGATATAAAGCATGTTAGAAGTAAAAATAATAAATCTGATATTTTTACTAAACCTCTAACTCGTATCGAACTCAATAGATTTTGCGAGGATGTTTTTCATTGAATTTCGTAGGGGGGAGGATATAAATTTTTGTGCGACCTTTGTGTCGGATTGAATTGTGCAAGTCAATTTTTAAATGTGTTTTTGAATTTTTCATGTGTTTTTTTCTTGGTACTTCATAAGTGTATAAATCGTGAAATTTTAATATTTTATATAGTAAAGTATAGTATGTAACATTGCTAATATTGCTTAAAATCAGATATATATATTTATAATTACTCAAGAATATGTTTATATATAATGCTTTATTAATTGTTGCATGTGAGTATTGTTCTTATAGATTAAAACGAATGATCTGGACTACATGATGTGATCTTGTTTTGTACCAAGAAGAAAAATAGTTTGTTACTTTTTATTGGATATAAAATGGAAATGTTTTTGTAATTTTTAGCGGTGACCAATGATAGTTAATAATATATTAGATCTTTTCAGTGAGAAAATTTGATTCATTTGGTAAGCTAGTGAGAGGGGGGGCATTGTTAGACAAATGCATTAGTTAATCTCACTCCTTACCTTAATTTTATCTTGTTTCGTTTAAAGAACTAAACTTGTATCAAACATTGCTTATGTAACTCCTACTATCAACTGACTTGAGTGCATCGTTCGGAACTGGGATTCCCGTGCACGTGTAGTAGGCGGGGCTAGTTCATGACGCACCAGCGGTGTTGTCTCGTCATGTGCCAGCAGAACCAATCAGTGATGACACGTGTGTAGGGCGTTGCTGTGTGTCACGTGTTTTACGTCGTTTCTATATGCAAATGTAGCAGGGTATAAAATTGAAGATTCGACTTTCGATCTTCACTTGCTTTTTCGATCGGCCACATTGCGTGTGTCGCATTTTTGAGTTTGTTTCCCCGCTGGAAAGGGGTAAACTCTTTTACTTTTTCGGAGCAATGCTCATTTTTATAATGTTTCAAAATCAACTTTAAAGTTTACCGGTGATATTTTCCCGGATGTTAGGTCATAATTAAATGTTTTACTAGTTAAATTGATCGTTGGTCATCGCTTCAAAACTTCGTTGATGTTTATGGGAAAATAAAGATAAGTTTTGTTTTTTTAAAATGAACTTAGTCATCCTTTAGTATCATTAACTCTGCTGTTAATTATAAGAAATGGGTTTATCCCATTATCATTAAGAAATTGAAGGGAATATCGGACAAATCGTTGTTAAATATCAAACAACGATTGCGCAACGAACGACAAAACACTATTTTAAAACATCTTTACATTAGCTAGAAGGGCGAAAATGAACCGGAATTAACTCGCGCTCATCTATCCGGAAAATTCGCGTATCCGGAATTCGGCGTTTCCCGAGCGTTCCGGATAGTCGAGCTTTTACTGTACCTAAAAACTACCATTTCAAAGTCCAACAATAAGGATAGGGAAAGTTAAATTATAGTTAATCTTCATTCTTAGATTTATTCTTATTTCACCCTCACTACCCAAGTAGCATGAACTCATCAGATTTTGCTTGGCCGATCATTGAACTCCTCGTAAACTGATCCCGTAACGCACAATGACATCGTTCCGATCAGTATCCGAGCACGGTTTTCGAGGAGCTACTTTTCATCGGAAAGCGATATCCTTCCGATAAACTTTCAACGAAATTGAACCTAAATTCATCAGCATGGGACTGCACTGCTCGTAAATTTCTCCAAATCTCATCGTATTTCGAGCAAAACTCATTGGATTTTGCTGCTCAGATTCTGCTTGGCCGATGAGACATATTGGAGCAATTCCCGATGACAACGCATTGGAATCGATCATCGGCCAATGAGAATTTCATCAGGTTTCGATGAATTGCCGATCATTGGCCGATGAGATTATGCAGGGGTTCCCCGGGGGCGGGGGGGGGGGGGATTATGGCGCAAGTTGCGCCATCAAAATTTTTGGGGGGGATTTTTTAAAACTAATTTATTTGCTTATTTATTTTTTTTTTTTCAATTTATTTTTTAATTTAAATTACTGATTTTTTTCAAATAAAAACGATTCATTAATTTATTTTTTCAATTTAAATTACTTCTTTAATTTGTTTATTATTATTTTTTATTTATTTATTTATTTGTTGTGTGTTTGTGATTGGAATGTCTGGAAGGGGAAAAAAGCGATTCTATTCTGCGCATAATTCGAGCTTTTAAAAAAGTACTAAACATATAATAGTTAAAACTTTAATAAATAAATAAATAACATTAAAAAATAAATAAGTAATATTAAAAAAATAAATAAATAATATTAAAAAAACAAATAAATAATATTTAAAAAAAAAAAAATAATAAAAAAAGGTTTAAAAAAAATAAAAAGCACAAGGGGTTGCGAAAAATTTTGGGGGGGAATTTATGCCATTGAGCTTGGGGGGGGGATGGGCAAACCCAGATAATATAGAAGAACTCGCGAACGCCGTTCGCAGAAAACTTTCGAAGTTTGCAGAAAATTTTTGCATTTTGTTAAAAAAGTTATAAATTTAGGAAGTTTTCTATCTGAAATATGTCTTGATTTTGTTCATTGTGGGGCAGTAGCTTGTTACATACAAAACTGACACATTCATTAATCATGACGGATTCACAACCAACCTCATGGTAGAACCTGCACTTCATAGAACTTGATATTTTTGTTGTTGATAGCACTTTAGGATTCAGAAGCCCCCCTTTTTTTTGCAGAAAATTTTAAAGAAATTATTTAAGTTTGCAGACAGTTTTACATTTTATCTAAGTCTGGGGATGGGCACCCCTGAGATTATGCTGCTAGGGTATTTATTTTGGAGACATTTTAAAGCAAAAATCGAGTTTGAGATTTAGAGCTCTAGCTCGTATTTGGTTAATAGAATGCTTTGTACAGAGTCAGAAACACAAGGAAAATCAAATTACTTTGCTTGAAGAACTTCTAATGGATAACGCAATGATACTCAAAAGCTTTTTTATCAAATAACTTTCAAGCAATGTAATTCAAAAAAAAAGTGTAAGGCGCTCCATTCACACAATTAAATTTTGTTCACTCGACATTCTTAACTTTGATTACAGTTTTAAGCTTGTGAAATATATCATCACCTGTAATTAAACTATTTGGAATTTTCATTGCTGTAACGCACAAATATGCTTTTCTGATTCACAGATTTCATCTAAAGATAATGTTAAGTGCTTGCAATACTGAATTTCAGGAAATTTTCTTTGTCAGTTTTTCGGTACATGCCATCTTGTGATTACATTTTTCATTAAATACAAATTAAACACAACTAAGATTTCATTCGTTCACTTCGAATGTAAGCTTTTTAGAGCTTGATAAAGTTTTTACTTTCTCAAATTAAAAAAACTTTTGCGTAAATCTGCGTGTGCCACTGTTACTGTTTGGCATGCCATGGGTTGGCCACCCCTGCACAAGAGTCAAGTTAGAAATTTTATCCTGGGCGTCTGCCCCCCCCCCCAAACATGTAGGGGCAAATGAGGAGAACTTCCCTCGAAAATGCTTTTTGCTTCCTTCTTCCTTTTCTTGGCAAAACACTGCAATTAATTACTGCAAAGTTAGATATAAAGAAAAAATATTCGCTTAGTAAGAAATAGATCAAAAAAAGTTTGAAGCATTTTTTTTTAACTAAAGCTCTAAAAGCACAAAGATATTTTTGAAAATTCAAAGCTTGTTTTTAAAAAAATGCACTACACATATTGCTCTAAGAAGTAAAAATATTCGTTAACATTTATTCAGAAAAGTAAATAATAAAATCTATTTTATTGACGCTTGCAAAAATATATCACGCTAATGTTTGAGTAACCGTTAACGGGAGTAACGGAATTCCAAACACGTAACTACTCTTTTAATGAAGATAAATTCTGAGTTTTTTTAACCCTTTACGCCCCGACGGGACTCAGAAGTCACGCTCACATTAATTTAGTATTATGAATCCTATATGGCTGTAATAATGCTGAAGCTTTTAAGTACCACTCCTTCTACTTCACTGAGAGGTCGACAGATGGTACCTGCGTCGGGAAACGGTTTTCTTAGGAGCCCTAAGGCGCAGTAGCGCCCCGATGGGAGGTCACTGCGACCTCCCAATAATTTCCGTATTCGGCACATTTTGCTGACGATTCGGCAACTTGAAGACAATGTTGCAACATTGAGATTATTTGTTCTTCTTTGTTTTTAGAATTGTTTTTTAAAAGACGCCTGATGTTTTTTCTCACTAAATGTTACGCATTTACGACATGTGTGCATGTGCATGCTTGTATTTATCGTTCGGTAAAATTGGAACTCCATTCAGCAAATTGATAATTAATTTTCCCCCCTCCCAAAAATTTTAGTTCAGGGCAGGCCAGTCATTTAGGGTGCGTGGGGGAGGTCAATTGACCCCCCCCCCCCCGACTTTGGGAAATTAATGCATTGGCATATAAGTGGGCGTAGTTTTTGCCACTTTTTTGTGAATTTTACATTGTGTATGTACCCTTTGCCCCCTCCCCTGGAAAATTTCGAAACGACATCCCTGGTTTGGGGCGCCCCTGCTAAGGCATAAGGAGCCTTAGACCCTACTGATTTTCAAAATTCGTTAAATTAATTTGGAACATAAAGGGTTTAGCAGCAGTTGCAAAATAAAACTTCTTTGCTAAAAAATGCTATCCATGCTAACTCCTTGCAAAATTATAACTCATTCTGTTAGATTTTTTTCCCTTTCTAAATCACCAAAGCAGTTTTTTATTATATCTAGAAAGACCTATTTTAATTACCAAGAATTAATTATTAGTAGAGGCTCAATGAAACTGTTCTACATTTATCAACATTGCTTACTTCTTAATTGAAGTAGGTACAGATCATTGAAAAACAAACACATCTATTCCAAACTCAAGGCATTCTTTTTCTTTCTTTGGTTTCCATTTCTCAGCTAACTTTTCAAAAAGTGTTTCTTTGTTTTATAACGAGACTTGGTACAACCGTGAAATAATGCAATTACTTGAGTCCCCCTTTCACCTATCTTGCAAAGTCTACACCTTCTTCTGGCAAACTCAAACAGGTTGATATCATTATTAAAATAATTTTCTTTAAAATATTTGTTAGGTCAGCCTTTAACTTAACCGCACCGAAATATAAAAGTAATGTATACAACAGTAAATCTAAAAATGTTTAAAATTATGGAAAACTAAAAAATATGTATCCAAATTTTTAATCTCATTAGAATGAAGAATTAAAAGTTTTCTGAAGCATAAAATTTTAAAAAGAATTATTAAAAAATGTTAATCTAGCATTAGGCCCCGTTTATGCACGCTCCGGCTTTAACCCGGCGTGAAGCAGAAGGAGGAGAAATGCAGCATTGAAGCCGGGTTTGCAACAAGACCTGTTTTTGACAAAAGGCGATTTCTCTACCTTTTCCCCAGAATCCCTTGCGGAAAGGTTCTGGTTTCGTGGAAGTCGCGAAAGTTGTTTTCCGTTTTTATTCCTCAAATTGTTGATTTGAAATTAGCGTGGACGTTATGCCTTTCTTTCATAATTCACAATATTACACAAATTTGCTGATTTCAAGACATAGGCCCCGTTTACATACATACTTATGCACTTTCCAGAAACTTATTTTAAGTTGGCAAAAATCATTATTCTCGGGAATACTTTCCGATTCTTGGGGAAAAAAAAAACTCATTAATCTCAAACTTTTAAAATGAAATGTGTAGTAACAAAAGCCTTTCTTGACACTACTGCGAAAAACAATTTCTATTCGTAAAAAATGTGTTGGACAGTCTGTAATAAACAGGGGTATAGGGGAAGAGATAGTATTTAAAAAAACAGGGTTTTTGTTCTAATAGGCAAATTTTGCCAAGCATTTTTTTTTTTTTTT